>JAJIYU010004858.1:0-23672 GCA_030144865.1 Tinospora cordifolia
ATTTCAAAGTATGATGCATGATTGTGTTTGATTCATGATTTAAGTTCATAATATTCATGTGCTGAATTTTATTTCTCTTAGATCATGTTCTGAAATTTATTTTTAATTGTTTATGAATGTGAGATTAATATAAGAGGATGGTGATAAAAACCACGTACCATCAGAGCAAACTTGTGGGGTTGCTATGGGTGTTCTTTCCATGTGGTATGCCCATATGGTTTTTAAGACCTAAGTGCTTGGTTGGTGGGTATGCTCCCTATAGTTCAAAAGTCCAATGTAATTGGCTATGTGATGCCATATTTCACTCTAAGGAGGCACTTAGTAATGAACATCAAGGGTTGGGAAATTCTTTTGGTCTAAATTACAACTTTAAACAATTGGTTGTTTGAAACGCCTAATGTATGCAAGTATTTGAATTATGGATGTGTTATTGAGTTGAGTTTGAAAAATGGTTATTTAATTAAGATCCACTGAGCTTTGTGCTCACCCCTTCCGTTTATTTTTCAAGAATTTGAAATCATGAAGATCATGGGATTTTGGATAGCTTTTTTAGCAAGTTTCTATTTTCTTAAAGCTTTTTTTTAATGTAAGGGCATGTTGCCCAATTTTGAAATAAGACTTTTGCTGAAAATTGATTTTAATTTTGAGTTTATGAATCCCTTTTGATAAATAATGTAATGGTTATTCTTGAATTAGAAAGCTATGTACTTTCTTCTTTTATTAATAAGGAAGTTAAATTTTTCTTTACCTTTAATTGCCTTGATTTTATTATATGTGAATTTGTACTATTGGATTTACTCTAAGGCAAGTGGTATTGAAAAATAGAAAGTCAAGTGTGTGTCTTGTAAAGTAACACCGGCCTGACTTGCCAATTAGTTAAGTCCACCGTCAAAATAATGGTGGTTGTCCAAAACTCAAGGAATGTGGGGGTTGGGGTGTTACAAGTAACGATAACATTGCCTTCAAGAGAAATCTTCAAGATAGATGGGGATATTCATAAATTGCCTAGGAGCCCAATGATAGCCATGTTGAACTGCTTAAAGCAAAATGAAGACCTCGAAAACCTCTTAAAGGAAGACTCTGAAGGTACAAAAGAAATAAGGAATTTAGAGGTAGTCCGGGACTATGAAGATGTGTTTCCTAATGACTTGCCTGGACTACCACGAATTAGAAGCATCGAGTTCAAGATCGAACTCCAACATGGAACCAAACCCATAGCCATACCTCCTTACCGTATGGCACCAGTAGAACTAATTGAGTTGAAAACCCAATTAGATGGGCTTCGAGAAAAAGGATTCATCAGACCAAGTGAATCACCTTGGGGGGCTCCAATGTTGTTTGTGAAAAAGAAAGACAGATCTATGAGACTTTGTGTCGATTATCAAAAATTGAATCAAGTAATGGTAAAGAACAAATACCCTTTACCAAGGATAGACGACCTATTTGATCAATTAAGAAGAACCACTCATTTCTCAAAAATTGACCTTAGGTCAGGCTATTATCAGTTGAGGATCCGTGAAATAGACATTCCCAAGACTGCCTTCAGAACTCGATATGGTCACTTCGAGTTTACAGTAATGCCTTTTGGTCTAACCAATGCCCCGACAACATTCATGGACTTAATGAACAGAGTATTTCGGCAATACCTTGATCAGTTTGTTGTGGTATTTGTTGACGACATCCGAATATACTCCAAGTCCAAAGAGGAACACATAGAACACCTGAAGATCGAGTTAGAAACATTCAAAAAACACTGATTGTATGTAAAATACAGTAAGTGTGAATTCTGGATGAAGACAATCAAATTTTTTGGCCACGTAGTATCAGCAGAAGGCATTTCTGTGGACCCCGAGAAGGTGGAGGTTGTCATGAATTGGAAGCAACCCAAGACAGTTATGAAAATCAGGAGTTTCTTAGGCTTGGCTGGATACTACAGAAGGTTCATACAAGATTTCTCTAAACTAGCAGAACCTATGACCAAGCTAACCAGGAAAAGAGTTAAGTTCAATTGGGATGAGAAGTGCGAACAATCATTCCAAGAACTGAAGAAGAGATTAACTATGGCCCCTGTCCTAGTTACTCCAACCCATGGGGTTACCTTTACGCTTTATACTGATGCATCATTGAATGGATTGGGAGCAGTATTGATGCAAGGAAGACAAGTAGTCGCTTAAGCCTCGCGACAACTGAAGGTCCATGAGAAGAACTATCCCACTCATGACTTGGAGTTAGCAGCCATTGTATTCGCTCTAAAGATTTGGAGACATTACCTTTATGGTGAGAAATTTGATCTATTTTCAGATTACAAGAGCTTAAAGTACATCTACACCCAAAAGGAGTTGAACCTCAGGCAGTAGAGATGGATGAAGTTCTTGAAAGATTATGACTTTCAACTACACTACCATCCAAGGAAGGCCAACGTAGTGGCTGATGCCTTGAGTAGAAAGTTCAACAAACAAGAGGAAGAGAAAGGCCAGATGTACCAATTGATCGAGGACTTCAGGCTGGGTGTAACTCTAAATGAAACACAAGCCTTCCTCTACACTATGTCTTGTCAACCAAATCTTTTACATCAAATCAGGGATGAACAAAGACAAGACAAAGGGCTTGCCAGTCTGATTGAGGGAGTTACATAGGGTAAGCATTCTAACTTTAGGTTAGATGCTGAAAATATCTTAAGGTTTGGGAAAAGATTCTGTGTACCTCAGAATGGGCAAAGTAAATAGACAATACTAGATGAGGCTCATCAGACCAAGTATATGATGCATCCCAGTGGAGATAAAATGTACCAAAACCTTAAAAAGACCTATTGGTGGAGGGGCATGAAAAGGGACATAGCCCAATATGTCGCTAGATATTTGACATGTCAGCAAGTGAAGGCAGAACACAAGAAACCTTCAGGGATGTTACAACCACTCCCGATACCAGAATGGAAGTGGGACATCATCGCGATGGACTTTGTTAGCGGCCTGCCGAGAAATCAGAAGGGGGAAGACACTGTATGGGTGATTGTGGATCGTTTAACAAAGGTAGCTCACTTCCTACCCATTCGATCTACAGATTCTGTTAGGAAACTTGGAGAATTATATGTCAAGGAAATTGTAAGACTCCATGGTGTTCCCACAACCATCGTGTCGGATAGAGATTCTAGGTTCATTTCTCAATTCTGGCAGAGTTTACAGAAAGAGCTTGGAAGCAGACTCACCATGAGCACTACATTCCATCCTCAGACCGATGGGCAATCTGAAAGGGTCATCCAAACATTAGAAGATATGTTGAGATCTTGTGTTCTGGATTTCAAAGGGACTGGAGCAAGTACCTACACCTAATAGAGTTTGCTTATAACAATAGTTATCAAGCAAGTATCAAGATGGCTCCATATGAGGTTTTTTATGGGAGGCCTTACAGATCACCAACTTGTTGGGCTGAACTCGAAGATCATGTTCTTATTGGTCCAGATTTGGTGGAAGAAATGAGCAACCAAGTCAAACTGATACGAAAGAGATTGGCTACAGCTCAAAGTCGTCAAAAGAGCTATGCTGATAACAGAAGGAGACCCCTAGAGTTCCAAGTAGGAGATCAAGTGTTTCTAAGAATTAGTCCTCAAAAGGTTCGGATTCAAGGGGAAGTTATCACCAAGATTCATTGGACCCTTTCAAATACTTAGAAGAATCGGGGAATGCGCTTATGAGTTGGAGCTACCAAATCAAATGTCCTCAGTGCATAATGTATTCCATGTATCGATGTTGCAAAAGTAAGAACCAGACCCATCACATATCATATATTGGGAGGAAGTTGCACTTCGAGACAATGCAACTTACGAAGAACCAGCAATTAGTATATTAGACCGTAAGGTACAGCGTCTTAGAACCAAGGAAATTCCACTTGTTAAAGTTCTGTGAAAACATCATGATTTGGAAGAAGCAACCTAGGAGCTAGAAAGTGAGATGAAAAACAAATATCCAGGTCTTTTCACCCAAAATACCTAACCAAACAGCATTGATGTAGATAAGTACAAATTTCGAGGACGAAATTTATTGTAAGGAGGGTAGGTTGTAATATCTGAAATTTTAGTGACGTAATAACCAAAATTTGAGTTTAAAACACATTTTATTAGCACATATACGTATATATATATATATATATATATACATATATATATTTGTCATTGGTATGCAATTAATTAGTTAGCATAGAAGTATAAAGGAATATACGTTGATTAATATTAGACATATAGAATTGATGGGTAATTATATGCTTCTCTATTTGAATAAGAAAATAATATTTTTAGTATGATATTAATATATAAAGGTATGTGTATAAAGTATTAATTAGATGCACTCATGAAAATAATATTTCGTTTAGTATGATGGTAATATACGTAGAGAGAAGTATAAGTGTAAAGGAAATGCATTCATGAATGAAATATCTCATTTGGTGAGATGTTAAAGTGGGCATATGTAGGAAGTGATAATCCCACATTGGAAAGATAGAGATACTATTTGGAAGAGGGCCCTATATAAACCCTCCTACTCCACCCATTTCATTCATCCCAAAGACAAGAGTTGAAAATTTCTCTTGCTCTCTCTCTTTGCCTCCTTCTTGGCAGCTTAGTTCTAGTTCCTCTTTGCTTAAGCTATTCTAAATAGTTCGTGAAGTAGTAGCAACGAAGTGTTACAAAGAATCTTGGAAGCGATCTTGAGGTGAGTTTCTTTCCTTTCTTTTAATTTATTATTTTGACTTAGATAATGCTTGCTTGTTTGGTTAACTTGATTTTTTTTGCTTTTATTCTTGTTCTTTGCATTTATGTCATTCAATTATCATGTTGCATGACCAAGAGAGTATGCTCTGTAGTTGCATCTTGTACGATCTTCTACATCAGAAATTGAAAGTCGTTTCTTTCCTGTTTGAGAGAGTATGCTCTGTAATTGCATCTCATACGATCTTCTACATCAGAAATTGAAAATCTGTGCTTCTGTTGATTTATGATGTTATATTGTGGGTATGTTTAATTACTGCTGAAATACTTATTTGCTATGCTCTTGCACATAAAAAATCAGATTAAATAAGATTTCAACTACGTACCAGTACGGGGGACCTTCTGTGTTCCATGTAGAATTGGAACTGGCTGTCAATACTAACACCAACATGGAACAGGTTTCAAGAATGATCCCACTAGAAATGGGTTTGAGTTTCATAATTGATCTCTCTCCCTATATCTTGAGCACAGAGGGTATTCCCGTTCAGTCTAAATTATAACTGAAATAACATATTGGTTGGATTGAATTACTCTCTAAAAGTGTCTGATATGCTTGCATTGTCTGATTGAAATAATGGATTAAATAGATGGAATGATTCACTGGGCTTTTTAGCTCACCCCCTATTTTTTACATCACAGGAAATTAATCAGCTTGCAAGGAGATTTATCTATTGAAAGTTTTTATTTATTTTAATGTAGGGCGCATCAGCCCAAGCGAAATCATGTATTTCAGCTTTAAATTTATTTTTTTGTTGTAGTGGATTATTGTACTCAGAATTTTTGAATGAATAAATGAAGAATCCTATTTACCATGATGTCATTTTGTACATAAACTAATGTATACAGGAACCCTAATGGACTTGGGTCCAAGAAGAAGAAAATGTAGCACGGGCCCGTCTCCTGGGCATCCCAAGATTTTGATCAAAGAAAGTTGAACCGTCAGATGACGTGGAAGATGGGACTTGGGAGGCGGGGTGTTACAATACATGATCATTACTTGGTACATAGAATTATTCTTCATGGCTTTCAAATAATGGAGACATCCCATGCAATTTGGGTAGGATGTGGTGTACATAATCACCCATGATCATCACTCATGTATTTTTGGGTCCACATGAATTTTTTTAAAAATTCATATTTCACAATTGGCTAGGAATTAAGGCCTTTATCATATATTTTTGGGTTCATATGAAAATAATAAAAATTTTAAACTATCATTTGGCTAGAGTGATCATCTTTTTCTTTCCTAATTTAGACTCCACTGAAAGACATTAGGAAAATGAAACTCTAACATTGAGCAAATGAAATGATTTTCTAATATATTTTCTAGTTGATCAATTCATGTTATATCATTCCATTTCAGGTCGTTTTGGATCCTTAAGATTCACTTATTTTTACCTACTAAATTTATCACTAAAACGAATGCAGTCTCATTTCTCACCCAAGTTCACCCAAATGGGGATTAAATTGTCTTGAATTGTTTTATTTAATTCCATACAAAATTTTTAGGTTATCACAGAACCATAATTGATTAAGTCAATCCTTTGATTGACCAAGGACCATAAAGTTAGATTTTGAGGCAAATTTTTGATAGATATTAAGAAAACTTCGTTGATCATGCAAGATCAAACATTAGTAGGATGCGACTTGTTATGAGAGGAGCACCAGAAGTTGAGTATCCTTGTGAGTAGTGTTTTCTAATTTATCACTTAAACTTGTTATTCTGTTCATAAATAAAATGTTATTATATATTGAAATGCATTTGAAATCTTTAAATGGGTTTTTAAGTGAAAATGCACACCGAATCTCGAGGTTTGATGGTGCAAGTTAGGGTATTACATGTGGTAAAGCATTGAGGACCAGAAGCCATCGTACCTATAATACCCTGAAAATTCCATACCAGATGAAACAAAATTCAAGTTCTATTTTGTGAAATTTGGGGCAAAATAAAACTGAGCTTCTTTTAGGGTTAAATTTAGCAGGTTCTAAAACTCTCATTTAGTGACCTTTAGGAATCCAAAATCACTTGAAATGAAGCAAAGTGACTTGAACCGGCCAAATGAACAACATATTTGAAAATTAGCTCAATTGGTTAAGATTAGGGTTCTCATTTGCCAAACACCTTTAGGGGTTTAAATTAGGAAAAAAGTGGCAATTAAGGTACTTTGAGGATTCAAAATAACCCAAAATCCCATGGGATGACATAAACTAACAAGACACACAACATATCCAAAAATCTGAACAATTGGCCAAGATTCGGGTGAGTACCTTTAGTGGGCTCTAAATAAGGAAGGTTTCTAAAGAAAATCACTTTGGGCCAAACTATACCTTAAAATTTGTGTCTTGATCATGTGGTTTCAAACCTATAGGTTACACACCCAAATTCCTAATGATTAGGGAGATATTAAATTTTATTAAATTCATGTGAACCTGTGAAGGCATGGCCACCCAAAGCATGTGCAAGTCACATGTGCAGAACACCATGATCGGGTGCATCCCCACCCTACCCAACCAACATGGGACATCTTCCCTTATTTGATTCCATGAAGCATGAACCAATGTACTACACAAGTGATTCAGTACACTACCCATATGAGACGTCCCACCTAGGATTTGGAAATCTATGAAGAGTGATTCCATACACCAAGCTAAGTGATCATATGCTCCATACCTCACCTAAGCAAAACTGGTCCAACCACACACGTGTGTGTGGACACATGTGAATTAACCTAATTAGAAAGGTTTAAAATCTGAATTGATGCAAAAAAAAAAAATCTCTAGCCGTCCCATGTATTTAGTACGGAAACCAAAATAGAAAACTCCCTTTTTACTCACCTAGGTGCCAAATCTAGGAGATATGCCCATTTGGTGTGCCACCTATGGGTCTAACTCAAATTAGAAAGTTTCCTAAAACCTAGATCAGTGTCTAAGACTACGATATGGTGTCTCTCATGTTGTGATAGTGTGCTCACCATAGTTGGACGTCCACGAAAGAAAATAGAAAAAAACTACCATGTGTGTATTTGTGTGATAAGCAAGCAAGAAAACCAAATAAGAAGGTTTTTAGAGAATATATTCCTCTACTATGAAACATCCAGAATAGATCTAGAAGGGTTCTAGAATGAAGATATTCTCTGAACTTGAATTAGAAAAAATGCTAGAGACTATTCCTTGGTTCCATAAGAAAATGGGCAAGATTGGTGATCCATAAACTCACTTACCTCTTTCACACTCTAGACGTTTGGAAACTCGCCTAAGCATTAAGAGCTACCCTAGCTGCCCAAGAATTGCCCAAGAACTGACCAAGGACATCCCATATGCTCATGAGCATCTATATAAACCCCCTAAGTTGCACACAATTCCTCATTCCAAGAATAAGAGAGACTCTTCCCTATTGTGCTCTCAAACATCTTCTTCTTCTTCTTCATCTCTCTTCTCATTTTCATTTGTGCATAAGTGAGATATTTTTAGTTTTAGTATTTAGTGATTAGTAGAGAGTTATTTTGCTGAGATTTGAAAGTGCTAAAGCAAAGAGAACCTTTGCTGAAATTTTTGGGAAACATCTCTTAAGGTGGAAGTTGCTTTTCTTAAACACTCTTTTCATATTTGAGCCATTAGCATGTTCATTCTTGTGTGATGAGTTTTTCTAAAAATCATGATGTATGTTTTCACTTTTATTTTTCAGTATTTATGTATGTTTTAGTTTTGATGAATATTCAAGATCATGCATTATGATGCTCATTTGATGTTAGTGTCATGTCTAAGAATTATTCTAAAGTTTGGTGCATGATATTGAATGGTGGGTGAATTGTTTTACAATTTATTAAATTCTGAAATTTATTTCCATTTTGTTCTTATGTTCTAAAATTTTATTTATATTTGATGAATATGGGATTTAAGATGAGAAGATGGTGATATAAATCGCGTACTATCATAGTAAACACATGGTTGCTATGGGTGTTCTCTTCTTATGATTAGTTCATGAGGTTTGTAATACCTAAGTGATTGGTTGGTGGGTTAGAGTCCCTAAGTGGAAAGTCCAATGAATTTGACTAAGAAATGTCATATTTTACTCTAGGGAGTCACTTAGTTGAGAACATCAAGGGTTGAAAAACTCTTTTGGTTTAAGTTATCCGTGGTCTTTGTCCCAATATCGTGGTATTAGAACTATTCCTAATCACAAGACTACGTCATAGAACTGCGGTACCACGTCTTTGCCAAAATTTATGAATTTTTAATCACAGGACTGCGGTCTCCCATCTCGATATTGCGATCCCCATGCGAAATGATTTTTTTTCACAATTCGTGATGCACGACCACGGTCCCCAAACCGGTACCGCAATCATCACGTAGTTCCTATATATATATATATATTGTATCTCTATTCTCTTGGGCTATTACATGTGTATGACCACTAAATAGTTTTTGTTTAGGGTGTCTTCACAAAAATGACCCTCTTTAGAGGTGTCCCTAATAGTCGATGCCTTTCGGAAGGTGTCCTTGAGGGTCGATGTTTACTTTAGGAGGTGTCCCTTGACTATACCATAAATCAATAAATGTCTCATCCATTGGGCTCTTTTGAGCTCAACCCATTTCCTTTAATTCTTTGCGAGTACATAATGAATCAGGTGACCTACTAAACCTAGTGAAATCTTTAAATCTATTCTAAGTTGGCTATGGGGTCCAAAATCTTTCAATTTAGTTATTTGTCATATCCACATTTTTAGTTCATTTGTTAGTTATCTTAATTCAATATTAATGTAACGACCAATAAGTCAATCTTGTTTACGGTATTGTTTTATTCACCATATGAAAACTAGCACATGGTATTTGTTTAACATTTTATTTAGGACATCATGATTAACATTATTTGATTCACATTGTGATCATTAGTTGAAATGTGGTCATGACATAGCATGCCTTACCTTTGGTTGATCCCATAATTATTATTTAATGTTCATTTATCTCTTTGCATTTATTGCACATGAGGATATTTTTACAATTTGGCTCTCATGCAATTGGATGACTGGAGGACTGGGTGTTACATACACCATACTAGGTACTAGAAACTTTTAAATCCCTTTTCATCCTAAAAACATGTAGGAAACTAAGATAAATGCAAGTAAAATAGGATAAAAATAAAACAATACACAGAACAACTAGAATATTACAAATACTTCTCACAATACGAATGCTTCTCCTCAAGATCCCGATCTTGATTCCTGTATCTTGTGTGTTATCCTGTCCAGATAATACCTTTTAATAACTGTAACGCCCTCCTCCCCCATGTGGCCCACACCAACTAGTTTCTGGTTCAAAGGGAAATATTACCGTAATGCCCTTAAGTCAACAATAATAAGCAAGCATGTTATCGTCACGTGTGAATCATCGAGCAATCATCATCGGCCACCCAAGAGTTGGAGCATCACTTTTATCTCTTTTCTCTCTTCTATTTCTTTCTTTGTCTTAATTCTATAAGTCAACAATAATAGTATCTCATATTAAATTTTTGGTTAACAACACAACCATCTGTTTAAAAAGAAAAAAAAAAGTAAAATGGATGGTTGTAAAAATCATTGATGAGGATCTTAAAGTTAGTCACTCATAAAAAAGTAAAAGCAAAAATAAAAGTAAATTAGTGATTGATGTTGATAAAGATCTTAAAGTTAGTTACACTTTTTTCATTCCAATCAATATTTTTGTAATTATAATCAATATAATAAAAAATAAATCCGAGGTTGAATTTGAGAAGTTGAGTTGCAATGGAAGTTGCACAATAGAACTATAAATTAAATATGTCTGATGATTTAATTTCATCAAATCATATGCATCAGAACGTCATTACAAACCTATAAATCTTTCTATGTTGCTTAATTTAAAGGTGCAAAAAAAGAATTTCTCAAAAAAAAGAGAGGTTCGAGTTCTTCTGTCTCTCTTTCTTTCATATTTTTTTGTTTGCTTTCCTTTTTTGCTTCTAAATCTTAAAAATAGGTTTTGACCTTTAGGGTAGTAAGCTTTTGCTTTTCCTTTTGCTACCAATGATTTCAAACTTGATGATTCTATTTATCAATTTTAGTTGGGACATTTATCTACTCACTTAATTTTTGGCATTTGAAATTGATGATTTTTTTAATTATTTCGAAATGGATATCTAGCGAATAAAATGCAATAAGCGGATAGTTTTGTTTTGTATTTTTTTTTTGTTATTGTTAGTATTATTGTAGTTGTCATTATTGTTTCAATATTTCAATGCACAGTGATTGGTTAACGTTTATTAAGAGATTCTTAACTAACTAATCAAGTTTGTTCAAAAATATTTTGTTTATAATAGGAAAAAGAGAGGTAGAATTTGTGAGATTTGCAGCTACAAGGATCGAAAAGGAAATCTCTTTGTTATTTGTATCAACAAAATCCATTACGATTTTTTAAGATCGTATTCTTGTCTTCATTATTATTCTTGAAATCGTCTAATTATGGGTTTAATCGTATTTGTTTGACATTGATTAGATTGAACTAGTTTTTTTACCACTTGCTATAGTGTCATGGAAAACTAATAATGTGTTTCTTTATTGTAGAAAAATATTACAATTTTAGAGAATGATGATTAAATGAACCCCACTTAGAAGTAAGTGAATTTATGTGTGTGACATATTAGCCACCGTGCCTCTCTATGAAGAAAGAGCATGAAGAGAAATGACAATCCTGCTACGCCCAATACCAATTTGGTGCAAGTAGATGATATATTTGTACTGATCATTTCTCAATTGAACATTAAGGCCAATGTAAAAGAATAGAGACTTTGGTCACTAGAAATATATATATGAAATTAAAGATATATTGTCTCTTGTACTCAAGTTTAGGATGGAGAAAAATCAATTTATATTGATAATATAAGAACTACACCAGCCCTTGGTAAAATAAAAGTTCTTCTCAAACTCACACATATGACAAACTACATATTAAGAAATGTGTTTCATACTCTCAACATTTGAAACAACTTAGGCGGTGTTTGGTAACTCTAACTATATCATCTAATTGACATTAGCTCTAAATAAAATAGAACTTAATCAAAATAGAATGTTTGTTAAATATTTTGAATAACCACTATTAAAAAGAGGTGAAAAAAGAAAGAGAGGTTTCTCCTCTTTTAAAAAAAGCCAAAATTTTTGGGCTTTTTTTTTGCATTTTTTCCTCTATTGTGGGTAGATGTAAAAAATTGATGATTTATTTGAAAATCTCAAAACTTCCCATTATTTCTCGAGGACTTCTACGCACAACAATCTTTGCTATTGCGAATCTCTCACTGATTTCTTCTTCTTTCTTTTTAGGTAACCGAAGCTCACAAATTTATCCTTTCTTTTTTTTTTTTCTTATCTATAACCCAATCTCATAAATTTCTTCTAAAATTGAAATTATTTTACCCAATCTTTCAGCTTTTTTTTTCATCTGAAATTCTTTTTTATTATAAATCTTTGTTTATATGAAACCCAACCTCACCTATTTCTTCTTTTTTATTTCTATTTTTGCAACCCATTCTCCCCAATCTTCTTTATTTCTTTTTCTTCAACCCATTCTCACCAATTTCTTCTTCTTTATTTCATTTTTTTTTCAACCAAATCTCCCAAATTCTCTCATCTTGTTGCTCCTGTAGCTTTATTTTTTACTTACTTTCTTCTTCTTCTTCTTCTCTTTCGTACTTTTATTTCTGAATTCTTTCTATTTTCTTCTTTTTTATTCTTCTTCTTAACTATAAGATTTTATAAAAATATAAAACCAATAATTTCTTTCATATTTTTATAACATTATAGAATACTTCACTTAGGAAAAAATGCTTAACATAGGTAACAATTAAATTTTTTCCTACTTATTGTACTTTACCGCAAAATTATGAAAATGTTGGTTACTGTATACCAAAAAAGAGGCATGTGTGGCACCCT
Organism: Tinospora cordifolia; assembly: GCA_030144865.1. Taxonomy (NCBI): domain Eukaryota; kingdom Viridiplantae; phylum Streptophyta; class Magnoliopsida; order Ranunculales; family Menispermaceae; genus Tinospora; species Tinospora cordifolia. The sequence goes on from JAJIYU010004858.1 coordinate 12,697, forward strand.
GGCCCCCACTTCGGGTGCCATCCCTCGCTACGCCTCACTATGCCTTACGTTGGGGCCCAGCGCTGAGACTTGCGCTCCCCTTCGACTACTCTATCGTGCATTTAGGATAAATTACATCAATCCTCAAACTCCAGAAACAAGGGTCATCACTAACCAATTTCTATATCTGTATAACCGGTGCCCTTTCGTACCACTAGACTCAGTGGATTAAAATATAAAAATCATTTCCTACAACTGTTCACTAACAGTGCATTATATCAAAACATGTCACCGAAATTTTCACAAGAATATTTACAATAAATCAAGATACAACAGCGAAAACAATCAAAATCATCAACCCATATAGTAGGGTTTCAAGTATAACTGAAAATATACAAGTCATGTGCCTTTGAAGGCATTATCTCAAAGTACATCTCAAAACTGAGTATCCAAAATTGGCTCAAAGAGCTAAAGTTCCAAACAACATTTCAAAATATACAACAGTCCCAAAAGGAAATAATTGGCCACATGGTCTGTTCGAAATATATACATGATTTGTAAAAATTAAGACAAAAAAAAACAAGAATACAAGTCCAACAGCAACCTCCCAGCGAGATCACCTAACAAACCCTAAATCAACGGCTCAACTAGTGTACTCCACCTCTACGAGTACCTGTAAAAGAAAATGGGGTGAGCTCAAGAGCCCAGTAGATCATCCTTACACATCACTGGCATTATATAAACCAAAATCCAAAACATGCACACACTTTCATTACAGTAATCGTTTCAAACAATCATTTGTTTTGTTGTACCCTAAGGCCGAAAGAGATCTTCTCCCAGTGTTCCTCAGTGTCCAAAAATCGAGCCCAGTCAATAACGCCTTGAGCTACGCTGCCATACCTGACCCTAGCACACATCCAAGAATAGGTGCAATGGTGTATGACCAATGTTCACCTGTCCAAGGAACTCTAAGCTGTCGCAGGCGGCTCCATTAAGAACACCGACAATGGGATCCAGAAGATGTCGTGCGGCAAATATGGCCACATCCAAGAGTCATCGACAGATGCCACCATCGCCCCGGTACGTAGAATTTTAAGTCTTAATTTAATCTTCTTTAGTTTCCAATCATTTTCATTCCATACCATATAATCATGTGATACTCATGAATAATGATGCAATTTAGATAATGAAATTATCCTATCAGTCATGCATAATATTCACCCAAATAATGATAAAGTGTGTAACTAGACATTATGCTCAATTAACAGTCAAAACATTCTAGAATCGTATCCATCCTAGCATGCATTCTAACATCCTATGCTACACAAACATCATGCCTTGAACGTCAAACCCACATAATACTAGTGAGCAAGAGAATCTCGCCCACTTGATAACGCAGAACGACCCTTGCACCTACTCGTGAGGATCACGCTCGAAGTCCACAATCTAAAATGATTAAACCTCATCATTCACTCCAAATCACCAAAAACCCCCCTTCAACAATAGTACAAAAATCTAAATTTCTATCTTTTCCACACAAAAATGCAAAATTATAGTCAATGCATTCTAAATTAAGAATAACACACATTTAAAACAGATTACAACGTCAAAAGAGGAATAGATTAAGTTTTATTACCTATCAAAGGATTTACACCTTCAGAAACCCTCCAGATAGGTGAAATTCCTCTGGATCCATCAAAAACTGTAATTGAACAGTTAAAACTTCTAGAATTCAGTTCTAAATCAATAAACTCTCAGTTTAGAAGGAAGATCCGAGCTTATTTCGTTCCAGATCGTCTTATACATCAAAAAACCTCAAGCCCTCATTTTTGAATACTGAATCTAAATGAATATATAGATCTAGAACTGAAAGGATTAGGTGGTTCAGATTCCTACCTTAGATCTTAAGATTCTCCTTGAATCAGCTCTGGATCAGTTCTTTGAAACTCTAGGATGATCTGGGGTTGAAATTTCATAATTAGGGCTTGAAAAATGTTAAATATCGTGTAACTACTGTGGTTGGCACTTTACGGACCGCGGTCACCCATGTGACCTAATTTTTTTTCGTGATTTTCCACTCATTACCGCGGTCGGCCTTCAGTGACCGCGGTTGACAATATGATGTCTTGTTTTTTCAACGTTTTTCCCCATTATCAACGTTCCAATTTATTTTATTTTAATACCATACTATATAATAATCATTTAAATCATGTTTTCACACATTTTTACATTTATTTCATAATTTTTAAAAATCTATTTTCGATGTGTATGCCTTTGAGAAATTTGGGGTATTACAATCTACCTCCCTTAAAAAAAATTTCGTCCTCGAAATTTAAATAGAAAGTGCATGCGTAATGTGTCCTGTCAGGTGCTCTTGGTGAAGAGATCTGGGAACTCTCTCTGCATCTCACTCTCTAGCTTCTAGGTCGCCTCCTCCAGATTATGATGCCTCCACAGAACCTTGACCAAGGGTTTGTCCTTGGTTCTAAGACTTTGCACCTTACGATCAAGAATTCTGACAGCTGGCCCATCGTAAGTAGCATCCTCGAAGTACGATATCCTCCCAGTGAATGCCATAAGAATGGTCTGGCTCATACTTCTGGAGCATTGAAACATGGAACACATTATGTTTTGAGGATATTCTGTTCGACAAATCCAACTCATAAGCACATGCACCGACCCATCTAAGAATAAAAAATGAATCGGTTTACCGAGGTGCTAGCTTCCCTTTCACTCCAAATCGTCGAATCCCTTTCTGTGGGCAGATTTTCAAGAAAACTTGATCACCTGATTGGAACTCTCAGGGTTTCCTCCTTTTATTAGCATAACTCTTCTGTCTACTCTGTGTTGTAGCTAGCCTCTTCTGGATTTGCTTCTCTCGCAAGTTTATTTCCTCAATCAACTCGGGTCCAGTGAGTACCTGGTCTTCAAAATCTGCCCAACAAGATGGTGATCTATAGGGTCTGCCATAGAGTTCCTCATATGGAGCCATCCTAATGCTCACTTGATAACTATTATTATATGCGAACTTAGCTAAGTGTTGATGCTTGCTCCAATTACCTCTGAAGTCCATGGCACATGCCCTAAGCATATCTTCAAGTATTTGAATGACCCTCTCTGACTGTCCATCTGTCTGTGGGTGAAATGTTGTGCTCATGGTGAGTTTGCTTCCCAGTTCCTTCTGTAAGCTTTGCCAGAACTGAGACATAAATCTTGCATCTCTGTTTGACACTATAGTCCTGGGAACCCCATGCAGTCTCACTATCTCTCGAACATATAGCTCACCCAGTCTACTCACTATATCGGTAGATCGAATAGGTAGGAAGTGCGCTACCTTCGTCAACCGATCCACGATGACCCATACAGTGTCTTCTCCTCTTGGACTTTTCGGTAGGCTGCTGACGAAGTCCATCGCAATATTGTCCCACTTCCATTCTGGTATTGGAAGTGGTTGTAACAATCCTGATGGCTTCCTGTGCTCGACCTTTACTTGTTGACAAGTCAGACACTGAGAAACATATTTACCAATGTCTCGCTTCATCCCTTTCCACTAGAAGGTTTTCTTCAAATTTTTATACATCTTATCCCCACCTAGATACATAGTGTATCTAGTCTGGTGTGCCTCATCCAGTAGAGTTCCTTTCGCATGTCTAGAGTTAGAAACACAAAGTCTATCCCCCAATCTCAATGCACCATTTGAATCAAGTCGAAAGTCTGTATGTTTGCCCTGTTTGACACCCTCAATTAGATCTGAAATCCATTTATCAGTGTTCTGCTCCTCCCTGATCTAGCGTAAAATATCTGGTTGGCAAGTCACAACATACAAATAAGCTTGTTTCTCATCTGTGTCTATACTCAGATTGTAATGACTAATCAGCTGATACATATGTGCAATCTCCTCATCCTTACGGCTAGATTTTCTACTAAGTGCATCCGCAACCACATTCACCTTGCCTGGATGGTAGTGTAGCTGAAAGTCATAATCATTCAAGAACTCTAGCCATCTCCTCTACCGAAGATTCAGTTTCTTTTGAGTATAGATGTACTTAAGGCTCTTATGATCTGAATATAAATCAAAATTCTCACCATAAAGATAATGCCTCCAAAGCTTAAGTGCAAACACGATCGCTACAAGCTCCAGGTCATGTGTGGGGTAATTCTGCTCATGTGGCTTCAGCTGCCGTGAAGCATAAGCCACTACTTGTCCTTCCTGCATCAGTACTGCACCCAATCCGCTGAGTGATGTATCTATGCACAGGGTGTACTTCACACCATGGGTAGGTGTGATCAAAACTGGTGTAGAAGTCAACCGTCTCTTCAATTCCTGAAATGACTCCTCACGCTTGTCATTCCAAATGAACTTTTCTCCATTCCTGGTCAACTTCGTCATTGGACCCGCTAACTTAGAGAAATCTTTAATAAACCTACGGTAGTACCCAGCTAACCCAAGAAAACTCTTAATCTCTGTAGCTGTGGTGGGTTGCTTCCATTCAGATACTGCCCATACTTTCTTTGGGTCCACTGCTATCCCCTCAGCTGAGACTACATGGCCAAGAACTTGACCTTCTTCGTCTAGAACTCGCACTTGCTAAACTTGGCATATAATTCGTTCTTCCTCAAAATCTCCAAGACTATATGCAAGTGCTGCTTGTGCTTAGCATCTGTACGAAATATATCAGAATGTCATCAACAAAAACTACGACAAACTGATCTAAGAACTAGCTGAAGACTCTGTTCATGAGATCCATAAATGCAGCTGGAGCATTGGTCAACCCAAAAGGCATCACTGTATACTCAAAGTGACCATACCGCATCCTAAAGGTTGTCTTCTTTATATCAAACTCCCGAATCCTCAACTGGTGGTAACCCGACCTCAGATCGATCTTACAGAAGTATTGTGCCCTTCTCAATTGATCAAAGAGGTCATCGATCCTCGGCAATGGATACTTGTTCTTGATTGTAACATGATTCAGCTTTCGGTAGTCGATACACAACCTCATGGATCCATCTTTCTTTCTAAGAAATAAGACTGAAGCTCCCCAGGGTGACTTGCTCTGTCTGATAAAACATTTCGCCAGGAGCTCATCTAATTGTGTCTTCAGCTCCACTGGTGCCATTCTATAAGGTGGAATAGCTATGGGATTGGTACCAGGATGCAGCTCAATCTGCCTATGTGGCGAAAGTCTAGGCAACTCATCAGGGAACACATCAATATAATCACATACCACAGGTATCCCCTGAATCTCCTTAGTCCCTTTTGCATCCTTCTCCACTAATAGCTGCCTGAAATCTTCTTTCTGCTTAATAGCATACAAGAGAGCTAAAATAGGACTCTTAGACAACCTCTGTACATTCCCATCAATCTTGAGCAACTCACCAGATGGCAACCTGATGGTAACTCTCTGTCTCAGGCAATCAATCTGTGCCTGATACTGGGTCAACTAGTCCATCCCTAGGATCACATCATAGCTGCTAAAATGCAGCATGCAAAGATATGCTAAAATTAGCCGATCTCCAAATGTGAGTTCACACCTATACCACTTCTTCGAACTCACAGTATCGCTAACTGGCGTAAGCACTTCCAAGGACTTAGTCAAAGGACTTGTCACCAACTGTAACTTATCATCAGAGATAAAAGATCTAGTAGCACTAGAATCAAATAACACCTGCACAGCAATGCCAAACAACAAAAATGTACCTTCCACCGTTGGGGTGGGATCTGTTTGGCTGTCGGCTACGTACAAGCAAGCCAGAGTCTACTGCTGTTGGTGTGGCTGGCCTGTCTAAGAACGCGTCTGTGGTCGTGTCTGTGGTGCAAGAGTCACTGCTCTAACAGGGCAATCTCTAGCTATGTGCTCCTCCTGATGGCATGCATAACACAACCCCTTCCTCTTCGCCTCCTCTCTTTGTGGATTTATAGGTTGGTCCCGACAAGGTGGTTGTCTCTGCCATCTACCCCGGTCTGTGCCAATCTCTGAGCTGGAGGTGCTCTCTATGCCCCTTAACCACTCAGTCTCACCTGTGAAGGTCTTGCAGACTGGTTTGACCGTGTTTTCTTCCTACCCCTCAATGTCTGCTCAACTTCCAGGTCCCTCTCAACCATCTGCGCTCTTTCCACTGCATCTAATAAGGTAGTCAGCTTAATTGGTGCCAAGATCTTTCGAATATCAATCCTCAATCCCTCAACAAAATGGTCCACCTAGACTGCTCATCTGCGAACAAAGTAGGAGCAAATCTACATAGCTCTGTGAACCTCTGCTCATACTCTTTAACCGTCATGCCTCTCTGCACCAGTTGGGCCAACTCTAACTGCAACTGTTTCTTTCTCGTCATGGAGAAGAACTTATTATAAAATCGAATCTTAAAGTCCTCCCATGACATGGCCGACTGATCAATGGTAGGATCGGCTACAATCATCTCCCAACAATTGTAGGCTGGTCCTACCAACTGATGCTAAGCAAGTGCCACTCTCCTGGGCCCAACTGCCCCCATAGTGTCCAGGTGCTTATTGATCTCAGAGAACCACCTGTCTGCTAGCATGTAATCACCTGTCCCCTCGATTGTACTGGGACGCAACTTTTGGAACTCTACCAGAAGATCCTTCTACTCCCTGTCAAAATCGGTTGATCGACTTTGTGGCATTGCCTCTATGGATGCAAACCCCTGATGTTCCTGAAGCTGAGCCTGTGCCAGTGGCTCTATTGGTAATTGTGGCTGCACCTATGGCTATACTGGTGCTAATGGTTGTGTAGATGCTGATGGCTGCAAGGTCCTAATAACTTGCTCCACTGTCGTCTGCATCATCTTCGTAATAGCCTCTGGTGTTAAAGCAATCACAGCTGGTGCTACTGTCACAGACGTACCCTCATCACTAGGCCTCGACTCTATATTAGCCTCACCTCGGCCTCTATCTCCTCTAGGTCTACCTCTACCACGTCTTCTCGGCATTGTCTACAAGTCAAAAAAATCATTTTTAGTATCCAATATCTTAATCATAAGGAAGTAGAAATTTCAATAATTGAGCGTAATGTAAACTTTATTTCCACTTCCATTTCAGTTTCAAACCTTTTTTCCTCGAATTTTTGGACCCTGTGACTTGTGATAATACCAAGTAATTTAAACCTACCTATAACTATCTCGTCGCCGTACTACGGTGGCTTTAAATTCAAATCTCTAAGTTCTCGATTTGTTTCTGTGGTCTAAAAATTTTTGCTTCTAAGTCAACATCAATATTGTTTGTTTTCGGGTACAGGAATTCGGATAAAATACTCAAAGTAATCATACTACATATGTATTACAAGCAATCATCCAACAAACAAGCAAACAATGCACACTGGCATAATGGAACCAAGATTCCATTACAGCTAGTATATTTACGCCAACTCCTGGTCTCTAAGGATGATATAAGACCCACCATACACGATCGTCCCATACCAGTAGAATACAGTGTGTGCAAGTTCTTCCAAAGAGTCCGTTCATTGCCCATTACAATTTCGCAAGTGTCTCAGCCCCTAAGACTGATGCAAGACCCACCATACGCGACCATCCCATACCTAGAAGAATACAGTGCGTACAAGTTCTGCCGAAGGAATCGACCACTCCTCATACCTAGTCGTAAGTCTCCAAGTTCAGTTTTCCTCTATACCTCATCATCTCTAAGCATACCACACTGAAATTCCTCACCATAGTATTACAGAGAGACCTGCGATACAGGATCCTCTTGAACTGTGTTATGACTAATCAAGTGTGTCTTTTCACATTATCAATCTCTATCCTATGCCCTAAAGTTTTTAATGTATGATCCACTGTACCTTTTGGCACACCCGGTCTTTACCTAAACCTAGCGTTTCAATACTAAGTACATTTTTTTTCTTTGTGATACCATCAGTCCCAAGTCTTGGACAATTCCTAAGTAGCGCACCACTCGCAGGGAGCAAAGCTTCTACATACAGAGCTACTACCCGTACTTCTATCCACCTGCGACTAGTAACTCAAGCACGTTGGTATCACCTAAGTTTTTTCTATACTTCTAGCCATCTAGTCACTTACTCATGATTACTATTCATTTTTAGTTCACTTTTTCAAAAATCAAAACCAGTGAAAATTCCATTTCTAGTGAAAACAAAATTCGGTGACCATTTCCAGTAAAAACCAAGTCTAGAATATTCCATCGAACTAAACTTTTTTCCCAAAGAGCTACTAGCTGAGCTCAAATACCACTTCGTGGTATCAAACAAAATATGTGCCCAGTGAACTACTAGCTAGCTCTGATACCACCCTGTGGCACCCCGGGCCTCACTCCGAGAGCCATCCCTCGCTACGCCTTACGTCGGGGCCCAACGCTGAGACATGCGGTCCCCTTCGGCTACTCTGCTATGCGTGCGAGATAAATTACATCAATCCTTAGACGCCAAAAATTGGGGTCATCACTAACCATTTTCTAAATCTGTATAACCAGTGCCCTTTCGTACCACTAGACTTAGTGGATTAAAATAAAAAAAATCATTTCCTACGATTGTTCACTAACAATGCATTATATCAAAACATGTCACCAAAATTTTCACAAGAATATTTACAATAAATCAAGATACAACAGCGGAAACCATCAAGATCATAAACCCATACAGTAGGGTTTCAAGTATAATTGAAAATATACATGTCATGTGCTTCTGAAGGCATTATCTCAAAATACATCTCAAAACTGAGTATCCAAAACTGGCTCAAAGAGCTAAAGTTCCAAACAACATTTCAAAATATACAACAGTCCCAAAAGGAATTAATTGGCCACATGGCCTGTTTGAAATATGTACATGATCTGTGAAAATTGAGACAAAAAAAAACAAGAATACAAGTCCAGCAGCAACCTTCCAGCGAGATCACCTAACAAACCTTGAATCAACGGGTCAACTAATGTACTCCACCTCTATGAGTACCTGTAAAAGAAAATGGGGTGAGCTCGAGAGCCTAGTGGATCATCCTTACTTATAACTAGCATTATATAAACCAAAATCCAAAACATGCACACACTTTTATTACATTAATCGTTTCAAATAATCATTTGTTTTGTTGTACCCTAAGACCGAAAGAGATCTTCTCCCGATGTTCTTCATTGCCCAGAAATCGAGCCCAGTCGATAACGCCTCGAGCTACGCTATCGTACCCAACCCTAGCACACATCCAAGAATAGGTGCAATGGTGTACGACCAATGCTTACCCGTCTGAGGAACTCTCAACTGTTGCAAGCAGCTCCATTAAGAACATCGACGATGGGATCCTGAAGATGTCATGCGGCAAATATGGCCACGTCCAAGAGTCTTCGACAAATGCCACCATCGCCCTAGTATGTGGAATTTTAAGTCTTAATTTAATCTTCTTTAGTTTCCAACCATTTTCATTCCATACCATATCATCATGTGATACTCATAAATAATGATGCAATTCAGATAATGAAATTACCCTATCAGTTATGCATAATATTCACCCAAATAATGATAAAGCATGTAACCAGACATTATGCTCAATTAACAGTCAAAACATTCTAGAATCGTATCCATCCTAGCATGCATTCCAACATCCTATGCTACACAAACATCATGACTTGAACTTCAAGCCCACATAATACTAGTGAGCAAGAGAATCCCGCCCACTTGATAACACAAAATGACCCTTGTGCCTACTCGCGAGGATCACGCTCAAAGTCCACAATCTGAAATGATTAAACCTCGTCATTCACTCCAAATCACCAAAAATTCCCCTTCAACAATAATACAAAAATCCAAATTTCCATTTTTTCCACACAAAAATGCAAAATTATAGTCAACGCATTCTAAATTAAGAATAGCACACATTTAAAACTGACTACAGCGTTGAAAGAGGAATAGATTAAGTTTTATTACCTATCAAAGGATTCGCACCGTCAGAAAACCTCCAGATAGGTGAAATTCCTCTGGATCCATCAAAAACTATAATTGAACAATTTAAACTTCTAGAATTCAGTTCTAAATCAATAAACTCTCAGTTTAGAAGGAGGATCCGAGCTTATTTGGTTTCGAATCATCTTATACATTAAAAAACCTCGAGCCCTCATTTTTGAATACTAAATCTGAATGAATATACAGAACTAGAACTGAAAGGATTAGGAGGTTCAGATTCCTACCTTAAATCTTGAAATCCTCCTTGAATCAGCTCTGGATCAGTTCTTTGAAACTCTGGGATGATCTAGGAAGATCTGGGGTTGAAATGACATAAGTAGGGCTTGAAAAACATTAAATATTGCGTCACTACCGTGGCCGACACTTTACGGACCGCGGTCACCCATGTGACCTAATTTCTTTCGTGATTTTCCACTGATTATCGCGGTCGGCCTTTAGTGACTGCGGTTGACAGTATGATGTCTTGTTTTTTCAACGTTTTTCCCCATTATCAACATTTTGATTTATTTTATTTTAATACCATACTATATAATAATCATTTAAAACATGTTTTCATACATTTTTACATTTATTTCATAATTTTTAAAAATCTATTTTTGATGTGTACACGTTTGAGAAATTTGGGGTATTACAACACGCGTCAATAGTATAAGCTTATGGAATTTGGAATGATATTAGGGGCTTAATGGAAACAGTTGACCTTGTTGACCACGTTGACCCTATCGATCATCTAGGTCAATGAGTGTTAGATATGATTAGAGTTGACAGTATTGACCAAAATTGACCATATCGATAAATAGACCATGTAATACCCCAGAATTTTGTCAAATAATTTAAAATAAATAAAATAAGTTAAGTGAATTAATTTCAAAGATTTTAAGAAATTTTGGGTGCAAATTATGGGTTGACACATGAAAAATAAAATATATTGGAGATATAATAAAAAATTAGGCAAAATGAAAATTACAATTTAGTAGAATTAATTATGAAATTTAAGGAGTTGCTTAAGAAATAAATAGAAATAAAGTATATATACACATATAGGTTAATATATGTATGAATAAG
>JAJIYU010004859.1:0-23406 GCA_030144865.1 Tinospora cordifolia
TCCAATAACACAAACAGCTCACGACCTTCTTATACCACTGGAGTCAACAGGGGCTTGTTCAGAAAGTGAGCTTCCAGATTTCCAATCACAAGATCTGCCATCTTAGTTCTTGTTTCCCGCGTACCAGTCCCAGCATGGGGAAGAAGTACCACATTGTCGAGCTTGAAGAGTTCTTCTGGTACATGAGGTTCATGCTCATAAACATCGAGCCCAGCTCCAGCTAACCAGCCTTCAACAAGAGCAGACACAAGCTCTGGTTCGTCTATATGAGACCCACGTCCAATGTTTATGATCACACCCTTGGGACCAAGTGCGTCGATGACTGCTCGATTGACTATGTGGTAAGTTTCTTCTGTCAGTGGACAAGCAACCACAAGGATCTGAACGTTGGATGCCAAGTCTAAGATGCTAGGAAAGTACTTGTATTTCATTTCTGGTTTCTCTTTTCTGGAGAAGTAACTGATAGGGCAATCAAATGCTTCAGCTCTCTTGGCAATTGCTGAGCCAATTCTTCCCAACCCCACAATACCCACCGATTTTCCACTGAACTACACAAAATGTAGGAAGAAAGGAGAATGAGCATGAAATTGTAATAAAATTTATGGAATGATTTTAAGTGTTGTAAAACAAATAGTGTCAATTAATTTCATAAATGTTGCAATACATTTAAGGATATATCACAAGCCACATACATCCCTAAAATACCGAGAAGAGACTACTAAAAAAATAGGGGAAAAAAAGGACAAAAGATAATCTAGATAAAGCAATTTTTTTTGGCTTAAATTTTCACGATAGCTGGCCCATTGTTAGTTAGGGGGTGAAAAGCACCTTCTCCAAATGCAAATGCCAATTACAAAAGCATAATCATAGGAAGGTGCTACACAAGAGGCCGAGAACTTAGTGTTTCAAACTACAAAATTAATGCATTCCAAAGACACCTCAACAATGTTGGAAATTTTGGATATTAAAATTTCATTTTAGATGAATGAAAAAGTGGGAAGGTGAAAAAGATGTGTTTCTATACATAACACCTATTTATTTAAATGAAAGTGTTTTTTTTAATAATGTTTATTCTAGTGGGAAGACATATTTTTAGGAAATGATTCTTCTTAATAGAGAGACATATCTTTAAAAAATGACTGTTCCTAATGGTGACTCTTTCCAAAGGAGGAGAAATGTCTTAGAAAATGACTATGTGTTGCATCCTTCCAGCAACTATAAGTATTCCCTAAAAATAGTGATTTGAGATATGCTATTTCAAACTAAGCATGTTGAACTTGCATTTTGCTCGACATCAGTCTGTAGAGAGTGCTACTCATTCAAAGGTTCATTACTCAATCAGTTTGTAGTGTCACTATTGCAAGTTCAAGTGACTATAATCTCGAGAGACAACTGCAATTAGTCAAGAGCACCAATATGCAGCAAAATTGTCTTAAGGACATTGTGTTCAACATAGGCCACAATCTATTTGTTGATCATAATTTCTTCTCGGGTTTCCATCCTGTCCAAAATTTTTTCTCATAAACAGGACAACCAAATTCCAATATAATGAAATATCCAATCTCACAAGTCAATGACTAGATGGGATGGCCTCATGGCCATTATCTTTTAAATTAAAATCCTATTAACAGGAGGGCATGGGTTTTAAATCCCAACCTTTTTAATAAGCTTCTCTAAATTCCTCTATAAGGGCGAGAGTCCATCTTAGACCTTGGGTCTTCCTGGTATTATGGGTGAATGTTACAGATATGACCAACAGATTTATTGAGGGGCTCAAGAGAAACAGAAAAATCCAATGCTACAGCTAGCATTGTGGACTATGGGCCTGAAAATACATTTCATCCAGACCAAGCAACCAGCAGGCCCAAACGAGCAGTGAAGAGGCCCACTTGGCTGAAACAGTTTGCTTAAAATGCTGATTTGGCTCAAGAATTAGATGAATTAGTGAATGGATATAGTGTGCTTTGATTGTCATAAGCTTCATCATCTTATGAGATAAGATCTTTTGAGGGTTACTCATGTATAAATAAACTGTTTATCTGATATCAAAGGGAATATATCTAGATAGTTACCCTTTTTTTATTTCCCTCGTCTTATTCTCATTTCTGGAGCCACCCAAGCAAGCTTCAATTGGGATAATCAGTAATTTAAAGAATAGCTCCCTTAACAGTGAATGAGATTTGTGACTCAGTCAAATTGTAAGAGAAGGATACCACTGTCTTAAAATAAAAATATAAATTTAAACATATATGGTATCAACAGTGAAAAGCTAAATTCCAAAAGCAGGCATAAAATTTCATCATAGTTTCTCATCAGTTCAAAATTTTTTTTAAATCCAACAAAAAAGAAAAGAAGTTTCAATACGTTATCTTGACAAAAAACTGCTATCAACAAGCTCAACAATTCGAAAAAACATAACGGCACACAAGTCCTTTCTTTCCTGAGCTTCTTCACAATTATACCAATTCTTCCTCAAAATATAATCCATATTTTTTTAGAGAAACAGAGATAAGCAAAGAACTTCGTTACCCATAAGAACAATTCGAAAAAACAAAAAATAATAATAATAATAACCTTGGTAGTCAATCTGAACTCCCCTGTCTTCCACAATCCGTTCTTGACAAACCGATCAGACTCGCAAATCCTTCGCAGCGTTGCCAACATCAGTGCGAGAGCAGCATCCGCAACATCCTCCGTCAAAACATCAGGAGTGTTGGTAACCCTAATCCCCTTCTCCTTACACTTGCCCAAATCGATCTTATCCAACCCCATACTGAAACTCGACATGATCTCAAGTTTCGGCAAGGAATCGATGAGTTCTGCGTCAACTCCGACCAAGCCGCTACCCACGGCCGCTCGAATCGAGGGCGAGTTGTCGGCGAGGAACCCCTTTCGATCGTGGAAGTTCCAGAACTTGAAGAGCTTGAATTTTTTGTCTAGTTCTTCTTCCAAGTAGGAGAAGGTTGGGCACAACATTAGAACTCCGATGGATTCCATTTCTCCAGTAAAGAGAATGAGATGGAGAAGTGACTAAATTAGGGCATCGGTATATTTTGTTTTCGTTTGTTTCTTTGCTTTCCCCGGAGTTTGGCGTTCGGCGACAATCACGTCGGAATAGGAAATTGGATTCTCAATTCTTTCTCGCCTTCTTGTCATTCTTTGCGCTAAAATTCTGTCCCAATCTAACCTGTTCACACTAGTCACATGTTCAGTGTTATTATTATAATAATAATAATAATAATAATATTATTATTATTATTATTTGTTTAACTATTCAGATTTTTTTCCAAGGAGACCTAAGAGGAAGGTCTCAGGGCTCCAGTGCAACAGTGGAGCTCGAGACCCTAAGGAATTAGTAAGTCTCTTATGACAAGACAAGCAGTATTTAAAAAAGGTTTAGCACACCTCGACGATATAAAGAGTAAGGTTGATACAACCGTCATGCACTTTATCAATGACACTATGCTTTATTGGTTATGTATGCGCATTCTCTGTTCATTCATATTATGACTGAAGCGTTATTTTTCATAAGATTAATCAAATTAATTTAATATGACTATTTTCAACTTACTTGCATGGTTTTGATCATAAAATTATTTTAACAATAACAATTTCAAAATAATTTCTCAAAGTATGCACCTCTTGAAAAAGTTAACATATAATTATAGTCAAACTTAGTTTAATTGGTCAAATATTTGATTTTGTGACGACTCACATTTTAGATATCGGATTGACGAATCCGACACATGTATTTCTATGTATTTTCTTGAATTTTAATGAAGATACATAAATTTTTTAAAATTTTTCTCAATTATTTAACCATTTATATTGAAGAAAACATATTAATTGAGAAATATAAATTTTGGAGAGTGAAAACATTAATAGATGGGGAAATGTAATGTTAGAATGATTACAAAATTTGTGGACAGAAAATCAGATTTTTTTTGAATTTATATAATTTTTTTTGAAAGAAAATGTAAGGGAAGAAGTAAGGAAAAAAACAATTTATGTTGACCAGCTGCGTGGGCCAGGCGCATCCGCCCAGGCTTGCGTGGGCTGCGCAGGGCGCATGGGCCTCTCGGCCCGTATGGGTCAAGCCCAAGTGCACCTAGCGCCTGGGCTTGGCGCTTGGGCCGGCCCAAGGCGCCTAGCAACCTAGGCGCCCCTCTTCTTCTTCTTCCTCAAATTTTCTCGATTTTTTGGCCAATTTTTGTGATTTTCCAATGAGAAAACTATTGAAATCCATGGTTTTCAACTATGGTTTTGGCTGTCCATCAAGAGTAAATGACCAAGGACTTGACATTGTCATCAAGTCAGGTTGCATGACAACTCAAAGAGCCAAGTGGCAGTCCACCTAGCATGAAGCAAACCCTCATTTGAACACCCATTTGTAGGATGTTCCAGCTCTACAACTCATCTTCACTTGCTCACCCCTCCTCCACCTGAGATCCGTTTTGCCCAAACTCACAACATCTGGAAAGCTTTCAATACCCTCTTCAACCCTCTGCCAACCTTTGTCCAAAACGCACAGCCTGAGGAGACAGAAAAGACCATCGAAGGGGGCTGTTCAATACACTTGCAAATGGGAATGTTGCAGAAAATAGTGTGATCCAGCTTTTGAAAGAGTGATTTTCCAACCATTCCAGACCTGTTCTTAAGGTAAAGCCATTCTTTTGCTTCCCTATTATGTGTATTTTGATCTCTAGTTGATAGGAAATGAAAATGAAATCCAACATATGTTTTCCAAGTTGTTAAAGTTGGTTACCTGTTAACTATTACAACACTTGATAAAAATTGTATTGGAGCAACTTTAAGGGGCTCACACCTGAACCATTCCAAATCATCCCTGAGGTAAAACCCTTTATTTTACTCCTTATTACGTATATTTAAATGTCCAAGTGATGAAAACCAGATACTAGAACTTTAAATACGTCTTATAAGTCACTGGCGTTGACTATTTGATTCACTGTTATGATAGTGCCAACAGAAATCAGGCGTTGAGACTAGATTTAAGGATGTGTTTGGAGCACCTAAAGACATTTGTTTGGACTGAAACTAGAGGCGCTTTAAACCTCATAGTTGAGGCTTCCAGGAGGTATAAATCTCATACCATAAGCCTTAGCATTCGTGATTTTATATGCATGCCAAAATTTTATGTTAACCAGATGTTTGACACTTAGAAAATTTTCTGAGTTTTAAAATCCATGTGAAGTGCTTGATGAAAGGTTTGGGCATGATTTTAGGATTATATGCTTACTGTTTAAGGTCCTTGATAAGGGATTGTAGTATGATCTTCATGCTTATAATATGTACAAGAAGTGGCCCTTAAATTAGAGGTTTGATAAGATAAATAAACACATAAAAAATGATAGAAAACATGAATCAAGAAATTCCTGCAATTCGGCTAAGAATTCTAGGGATCAATTAAATGACCAAACCTCGATGGTTTAAGCTGAAATTTTGTGGAGAGGTTCCTGAATATGTCTAGAATATGTATACCAAATCTTAGAGCATTATAATATGGATAAGTAGGTCAATTTATGCAAACAATCACTACCTGTCTTATAAAATCTGAGAATATACAGATCCTGATACCTCAGTTAAAAACACTATCAAGTGAAGTCCTAAAATCATTATCTAAAATTTTGGAAAAGATTTAATGAGTCTAGAATAGATTTGAAAATTTGGCCCAAATCCGATGTACGAATTACCTACAAAAAATTTAAAAATTGTTGCACAGATAGGGCTACAAGCTAAGGATATACCTAAGTGTTAGAAATTGGGGATTTTGACCAATTTTACCCAATTGACCCAATGTTGACCAGAGTTGACCAATTTTGACTCTGTTACCAGCTAGGTCGGCAAGTGGTGGGTTTGACTAGGGTTGACCAAGATTGACCGAGGTTAACCAAGTTGACTTAGTGACTTAAGGTGGGTTGAATGCCCCATTTAGCTATGATTAACTATCTTGAATTCATTGACCACCGTAGTCAAGGTGCGCATAGCATGGATTGACTACGACCAATCTTAGTTGGGCCGAGCCAAACTTGATCCAGTTGGTCGAGTTGACCACATAGCCTAGATTTGACTGTGTTGACCAAGATGGGTAGAATTAACATAGATAGACTGCCTTAACCGAGTCAATCTGTTGATTGACCAAAGATATAGAGTTAGAGTTGAGTCAAGTCTCATGTCAGTATTAAGAAACTACGTCAATTTTGTAGGGTCAAGCATTAGCGGGACACGACAGGTCACCAGAGGAGCGCCGAGAGTGGAGCATCCTGGTAAGTAGTGTTTTCTAACTTATTACTTAAAGCTTGTTATTCTGATTCATTTATGAAAAAGATAGTACATATTGGAATAAATTTGCATCTTTTAAATGAGTTTTAAATGAAAAAGTGCACCGAATCTCAAGTTCCGATAGTACATAGTTAGTGTATTAGATCTAGATCTAGTTGAGCATACGGGACTTGAAGCCGCCGTACTTGGGGTGCGTGTTGTGCCAATCTTTCATTTGGCCTAGATAGTGACCACCTAGCACAGAGTACCTTGAGGAGGGTTATGTCGGCTTACGGATGATGGCGACGACAATAAATCCTGATTTGAGTCGTCATAATATGCCTAACTGTCTGCAACCTGCTCGAGTAGATTTTTGGTCACCTTGGAGGCTAGTGAGAGCCTCGGCGAATGTTTTCATCATCTAACTATTTTTAAATGAAGGTGCACGACTGCATTATGGATTTAAAATGTATTCACTGTTGCATTCAATTGCATAATGCTATTGTTTATGTATTCATGACATCATTTTCATGAAATTCTTGTTTTAAGTTATAAATTAGACGGCATTAGTCACTGAATTGTTGTGGATAATTAGGCTCGCTACTCTAACTTTTCAGGTCCTCCTGCTGTGGATAAGGGCAAGGGGGTGGTTATCGCGTAGGGCTACACCCTCTTATTCAATTTGGTAGGTTTCTTCATGTCGTTTATTGCTATTAAGAGTAGAACGGTGTATAGGGGTGAGGAAAGCTTTGTACATGATGAATTTAGGCACTCCCGTTGCTACACATGCTTATGA
Source organism: Tinospora cordifolia (assembly GCA_030144865.1). NCBI lineage: Eukaryota > Viridiplantae > Streptophyta > Magnoliopsida > Ranunculales > Menispermaceae > Tinospora > Tinospora cordifolia. Next base: position 7,076 of record JAJIYU010004859.1, read on the forward strand.
TGACTGTGATGACCTATTTTGCTAAAATTTTAAATCTTACTAGTGTTTATGTATTTAAATTTCTTTTGCATCCATATGATTACTCTAATAGTGTTCAGTGTAGTGTTAAAAAATGAGGCTTAACAGTATCTTGACAAGCTCAGCTTAAAGGAAGGATTGTTGAGGTACTGTGCTAGTCGGTTCATCCTTCGTCCTAGGAAATGGGTCCCGACAAATTTTATGTATAATTCATGTTTTATGTGTATTTAGTTTTTTATTTTAAATAAATTATGTATTATTAAATATTTTCAAGTTTATAATAGTATACTTTATATAAGAGAGAATCACATAATCATTTCCCTTTTAACAAACTTTTTCTGAAAATCACTTTAGATTCAACAAACTGAAAGTTGACGAGAATATTGTTCTACTACAAATTCTTTAATCAAGAGCCCATTCTCTTACTCTCACATGTTCTTCGACGTGCAGAGAATATTCTTCTATTACAAATTCTTTAATCAAGAGTTTATTCTTTTATTCTCAAATGCTTTGAGATTGTGACACATTGCATTATAAAATCAATGGTTGTAGGACTGTTACCCTTTTATAAATTAAATGCTACAACACTCTATAATGATAAGCACAAATATAGAATTTCAATATCATTTTTTGTCTTCTCTTTATTTTCTTTACTTTGGAAGGAACAAAATGCAAAAAAAAAAAAAAAAAAAAAGTTTTCGAAGTGCACTTGAAGAACAATTTAATTAACATATTCAAAATAAGTTTCTTCAATGAAGTGAGTTTCCATGCTTGATCAAAGTATGAGATTTCTAGAACGGTAAGCTCGGTGCTAGGTAATACTAAGTATATTAATTAATTATTTAAAAAATTTATGTAAATTTACATAGAAAATTTTAAAATTTTCGCTCTTATGACCAACATTACCTTGTAGGAACATCCCTTAAATGATCTTGGTTGAAACCCAATTCATTGTTGGTAATTGCAGTCAATTTTGATTGGAAAAAGAAAGTTTAAAGTTATCATTGTTATACTCAAGATTACCTTATACCAAACATTCCTTAAATAATTTTGGTTGAAGTCCACTTTCTTATTGGTGACTACAAACAATTTTGATTTGAAACAAGCTTTCCACTCAAAGCACATTTCTAAACAAATTTGGAACTTCTCCATCTCTTTAAGATTTTGCATAAACCCTATTTTTTTTTTAAAAAAAAAAAAAAGAAAGAAAAAAAGAAAAGTGCACATTATCCAAAAAATTATAAAAGAGCAATGTTCTACATTGAAACATGCTCTCCACAAATATGAAGCAGGCTTCCTCTCAGGGGTTGCCTATAAAATAAAAATAAAAAATCTCCTTCTTATTTAAAACTTCTAAAATTTTGCAAATCTGTCTGATTTTTACTGTGTAAATGTCATAGTTTTCAAAACAAGAAGTTTTATTGTTCACTTTTACATCATATAATTTTATTTTCAAAACAAACTTTTGCAAAATCTAGTGTTTTTTGAAGTTCCATTTTTAGAATATCTTTTTTGAGAAGTTTTTTTAATTATTATTTTTATCATTTTATTTTATTTATTTTTTGGCTTGTGGTTAATCTGATGTCATTCTAAGTCAATATCAGTCTAATTGTCATTAGAAAAACATTTACATTTTGATTAGGTACTTCATATATCTCATGTCTTCGTCAATGAGTAGACCATTAAAAAAATAATAAAAATTTAAAAAATCACATTAATAATAACAAGCTAGACAAGCTTGATATAATATTTTTCTTGAAAAGATATGAAAATGTGATTTTTCATTATAATTTTTTCCTAGCATGCATTTTTCATGACTTTTTTAATAAGAAAAATTTAATACATTTTTATTGTAATGTTAATAAAATTTTTCAAGTAGAATAAGCTTAGCCGCTAATTGAACTGATCTCAAAGTGGTTATTTTCAATTTTTTCATAATTCAATTATCACAACTTAATACATTTAATTATATTTTTCGATCAAAGATTACAAAATACATATTCATTTTGATTTTGATTGGAACTTCAAATGTAATCAAGTATAATAAACTTTTTTATTCAAGCTTTTGATTGGTTCTTTTTTGTATATTTTCACAATATTTATTTATTTTGCTACACGAATCAAAATATAATAACATAACTATATTGCATAGCTTGAGGTTATGAACAAAAATACTAAAAATGGGAATGTAAATAAATAAAGACAAATAATACTGAATTAAAAAAATATAAGACAAATAATCTTATCACCAATGTAACACTCGATTTTTAAAGCTTTTGTGTAGTAGAAGGAGAATTGTTTGTCAATTTTAATTCTTTTAAAATGAACATGCTTGAGCAAAGAAATGAAAAAATGGGGACACATTTCATTCTTATAATTTTTAATATATACATTTTCAATCTTATCACTTTTTATTTATAGCTTATGGTCATAAAGAAAGAGGAGATTAAATTGCATTAAAAAATTTTTAAAAAAAAATCTAATGATTGTAAAAATTCATTCTCTGATTTTCACAAAATTATATGCAACACATATATAGTGAAACCAGAGCCTCTAGCAACACCAAAGTAACAAATTTTTTTAGTGGCTTCTATCTTTACTTCACTTTTGTCTCATTCTCATTCATCGAGGTAAATATGATTCTCCTCCCCTACCTGGTTTACCACCAGTTCTTGCAGTTAAAAAGAGTGTTTGGCAGGTGGTAGGAGCAGCAAGGAAATGCTTGGTATGTCAGCCACAGAAGTAGGGTTAGAAATGAAAAACATATGATGGCATTTAAATATACTCATGGTTATGACGACCTATGTTTTTGACATCGGATTGACAGATCTGACATATATGTATTCTATATATTTTCTGAAATTTTAATGAGAAAATATAGAATTTTTTTTCAATTTCGGATTAATTATTAAAGAAAAAAAAAGAGAAAATACAATTTTGAGGAGAAAACACATAAAACTATTAAGAAAATGTGTTTTCTTAAGAGGAATGATCTTTATGATTGATTTATGAATTTTTGGAATAATCATGAAATTTTTAAAATGATAAATGAAATTTTTAGAAGAAAATTATGATTTTTGAGAAATTATTCAATTTTTGAAGAAAATAATTGAATAAATGATGAAATGATATATAATAGTGGTATTTTGATGAAAAATGATGAATTAGTGAAATTTTAATGACTTAGAAAAAAATGTGAAATTTTGATATAAAATACGCATATATATAAATGTATATATATATAAAAGAAATAAGAATAAACAAAAAAAAAATTGGACCCTTGGTGCGCACGGGCCGAATGGCCCCACGAGGCCCGACCCGTGACCAACAGCGTGCGGGCCAACAGGCCCCAATGTGGGCCAACCCTCGCCCTGGCCGGCCCACGTACCCAGACCATCAAATCCAGCCCCTTTGCCCTTCCTTTTTGTCTTTAGTGCGAATTTATCCAATTTTTGCAGAATTTTGAGAGATTTTCCAGCAGATTTCCAGCCATCAAACCATGAGGGCTCATGTTTTAGAAACCATGGTTTTGCCATCAACTCATGACCTCCATTGTGACCCATATTCATTGCCAACTAGGCAGCCAGCATGTGAGGTTGAGAGCTACATGTCACCCACATCTTTGCCAAGCAACCACCTCCATGCAACAAAAATGGCTTCTTTGAGCTCAAAGTCCACAAATTTCAGATTTCTGTAGCCAACTTTCCTAGCTTGCATCTTTCTCAATTCTCAACCAAATCCAGCAAACTATAACTTGATTTGAAGCTTGTACCACCATCTACAAAGTTCCACAAGTGGTTTGCCCAGTCTTAGAGCTGTCTGAAGCAGAAATCATCAAGAAGAGGTGTTGTCCACACTGTTTAAACCTAGAAAAACCAGAAAGTGTGTGTTAAAACCACCTTTGGAGCTTTGAACCTTGGCCATTTTCAGTTCTTTTTGGAGGTAAAATTGTACACTCACCTCATTTTAATATGTATTTTGACCTCCAAGAGTTAGAGAACGAAAAATAGGGCCTTATTCATGATTTTCGGACCATTGAAGTTGATTACTTACTCACTGTTACGGCTGTGTAACAGAGACAGTTGAAGCAACTTTGGGAAAGCTCACTCTTGAACCACTCTAGGCACGTCCGAGGTAAAAATCCATCATTCTACTCCTTATCATGAGTATTCAAGTGTCCAAGTGGTAGAAATCATAAATTGAAACGTTTAGTGTGTTTTATAAGTCATTGTTGCTAATTGTTAAACATATTGTTGCAACAGTGCCGACATAAACAGTTTGAGACTAGAATAGGAGCAATATTTGTGACACCTAAAGGCACCTTTTCAGGCTAGAACCAGAGGCATTGTAGACCCCATAGTAAAGGTTCCAAAAAGGTATAAAAACCTGACCTTGAGCCTTTGTGGATGTGTTTTGTTATACTTGTAAATATGTCATGATTGTAGGGTGCTAGAACAAATTTCTTGTGTTCTTTAAAATACAACAGAGAAATTTGTGGATAGATAGACATGAATTTGACATTGCATGTTACTGATTCGAAGTGTTTTTGATTAATGGATGTGTTATGATCTGTATATTGTAATTAAATACAAGAAATAGCCCATGGAATTGTGATTTGATGAGGGAAAAGAATACTAGGATAATAGTAGAAACTATGAACCCAGAAATTTCCTGCAATCTGGCTGAAATTTCTGAGATAAAATTTACTGACCAAACCTAGGTAGATTGAGCTGAAATTTGGTGGAGAGATCCTTAGATATGTCTAGAAGTTGCCTATCAAATCTCAAGGCATTCTGATGTGTGTAGGTAGGTCAATTCAGGCAAACAGTCACTGTCTGTCACAGAGTATACGGGATCTGTACAGTCTCTGTTTCTATACCTAGAAACCCTAGTAAATGATGTCCAAAAATTGTAATTCAAAATTCTGGTGAAACATTAGGAAGTCTAAAACAATTCTGCAAAGTTTGGCGCAAATTTGATGAACGGATTGCCCGCAGAAAAATCGAAAAAATGGTGGCGCAAATAAGGTCATAGGCTAATGTTGTGCCTAAGTCATGGAAATTGGGAATATTGACCCCTTTTTGGCCCAATTTACTCCATGAGGATCAGAATTGACCAGTTAGGAGTCCGTTGACCAGCTAGGTCAGCAAGTGATAGATTGACTAGGGTTGACCAAGATTGACCGACGTCAATCAAATTGACTTAGTAACTAAGGCAAGGTGAACGAATATAGGGGACTATTTTTAACTAGGTCAAGTTATTGATTAACCAATGATGTACAGTTAGAGTGAGCTAAGTCTCATGTTAATATTAAGAAGTTACGTCGATTTCGCAGGACCAAGTGCTAGCGGGACGCGATCAGTCGCGAGAGGAGCGCCGGGAGCAGAGCATCTCTGTGAGAGTACTTTATTTCTTAGAGCTTGTTATTCAGTGCATTATGAAAATGAGATTACATATTGTGATGAATCTGCATTCTTTTAAATGGGTTTTAAATGAAAAGTGTACCGAGTCTCGAGGTCTGAGAGTACAAGGTTAGGGTGAGTTGTATCGGTCTCTCATACGACCCCGAGAGGTGACCACCTAGCATAGAGTGCCCGCCGATGGGGTTTTGTGGGCCTACGATGATGACAACGACAATAAGACCTAATCGGGCTATCACAATAAGGCAACGACAATAAGTCCTGATTGGTCGTTACGATGATGGCAACGACAATAAAACTTAATCGAAGTTGACACGATGCGCCTAACCGTCTATAACCCGCTCGAGTGATTTTTAGTCACTTCGAAGAGCTTGCGAGCCTCGGCGAATATTTTTATTATTTAACTATTTTTGAATGAAGGTGCACGACTGCATTATAAATTTAAATTGTATTTATTGTTGCATTCACCTGCATAATGTTATTACTCATGCATTCATGGCACATATTTTATTTGTGGAATACTTGTTTTAAGTTTGAATTAGACTGCATTACTCACTAAGCCGCCGTGGACAATTAGGCTCACTACTCTAACTTTTCAGGTTCTTCAGGCGCGGATAAGGGCAAAAGAGTGGTCATCGCGTAAGGCTACATTTCCTTACTCTTTTTGGTAAGACTTCTTTGTATTTCTTTTCTGTTTTGTGTTTTCGAGACTAGAAACTATATATAGGGGTAAGGAAAACTTGTATATAATGGATAGTCACTCCCGTTATTACACATGTTAAATGACCCATTTTAGATAAATATCAAATTTTATGAGTGTTCGTGTGTTAAATTTCTTCTGTATTTCCTTATGATTACTCTGAAAGCATGTGATGTGATGTATGTTGAGGCTTAACAATGTCTTAACAAACTCGGCTTGCAGGCGAGTTTGTTGAGACACTGTGCCAGTCGATTCGTCCTTTGTCCTAGGAAAGGGGTCCCGACAATAACAAAAATTATTAGATTGACTAATATCATTATTTTTGATAAAAAAAGAAATCAATATTGTCTCTTGGTACATAAATAAGAACTTATAATGTTATGATTGTAAAGGATAGAAGGAAGGAAAAAAAAAACCTAGAAAAAGTTTCAAAAAATGAAATCTTAAAACAACTAAGATGGAATAAGTTTTTTAAAAAAAAATAATTAAAGAAAAAAAGGGTAAGTCACCAATCCTACAGCCTACCTTTTAACACAAAGTTTGAAGGGCTAATTTTCTGAACAAGCATGTATATTAATCCAGAGAGGTTCACAATGAGCGAATTGTTATAGAAAGTGGGTGAAAAAGCAATCTGAGAGAATTTTCTTTCACCTAACCTGTGAGAATAATTGAGGAACATGCGAAACCCAAACTGAGGCCCCGTAGAGCCAACAGTTATGACCACTCACATACTTAAAAGGAAGAAAGAGTTGAACCGTCAACTTATAGTAAGGTGGAGAAATGTGAATCATTGGAGCAAGAAGAGGTGGGTTGGCAAAGCAATCTCCAAGATACTGCTAGCCTGAGACACCCCTAGTGCTGCAATTGCACATAAGAAAATGAAAACCACTGAGACAAATCAATGATAATTTTGGTAAGAATTATAACGAGTTCATTAAATATGACTAACTCGTCATAGAAACAAAGTGAATTAATGACACATTCCCCTGCCACCCTTAAAACAACATGCCCAAAAAGCAGCTCACTGCTCTCTTATACCACTGGAGTCAACAGAGGCTTGTTCAGAAAGTGAGCTTCCAGATTTCCAATCACAAGATCTGCCATCTTAGTCCTTGTTTCCCACGTGCCACTCCCAACATGGGGAAGAAGTACCACATTGTCGAGCTTGAAGAGTTCTTCCGGTACATGAGGTTCATGCTCATAAACATCAAGTCCAGCTCCAGCTAACCGCCCTTCAACAAGTGCAGACACAAGCTCTGGTTCATCAATATGAGGCCCACGTCCTATGTTTATGATCACACCCTTGGGACCAAGTGCATCGATGACTGCGCGGTTGACTATGTGGTAAGTTTCTTCTGTCAGTGGGCATGCAACCACAAGGATCTGAACGTTGGACGCCAATTCCAAGATGGTAGAAAAGTACTTGTATTTCGTTTCTGTCTTCTCTTTTCTCGAATAGTAACTGATAGGGCAACCAAATGCTTCAGCTCTCTTGGCAATTGCTAAGCCAATCCTTCCCAGCCCCACAATGCCCACGGACTTTCCACTAAACTATGCAAGATGTAGGAAGAAAGTAGAATAAGAGTGAATTCACGATAAAATTTATCAAATTACAAATAGGAGAACCCACATTATGTAAAGTTAGTAAACAGAACAAGCATTTTCTCTCTCTCTTCTTTTTTTGTTTTCTTGCTAGTTTGATTTTTTATCTGCACATAAAATTAAAAAAATGACCTTCAGACCACCATATGGAATTTAAGATGTCATTAATAAAATATATATCAGAAGTGTTTGCTAAAGATTCGAGTGTCAATTCGAAGAAATTTCCTGATTATCTTAACAGTCTGGATCTACTTTCTAAGTATGAAATGATTATCTCTCAAGAGTTTCAAGATCTGTCTCAAAATGAAAGGAAACAACATGTTTCAACTATCAGCACCCCAACACCTATGACAGTTTTCTACCATTATTAAGTATTATTTCCATGAAGATTGTAAAAACTGTACGGAAGTCAAGCTTATATATCTCATCCCCTTTTCGAAGAAGATTACAATGAGGTAGTGGACAGCCAATGTATGAAGCATAATTACCATGGGCAACAGGAAGTAGTTTTCTATCCTAATATGTATTTTGTGGCTTATGCTCAATTGTGAGATAGTTCACTCTGAACAAACCCAAGTAACACTATATATATGAAAGAAGAGCAAGACTTAGAGGGTGGTTGATCCCAAGGCACCATCATGCCATTGTAATGCCTGTATGAAATAGTGAAACTTAAAGAATTTATCACATCAAAACAGCTTATAATTCATGCTTGACAATAGAAATGAAGTATAAAAGGGACAATAGAAGCAAAACCAAAGAAATATTACGTTAAAACTTCCAAATTTGACAAATTTACTTTTGAACACAGAAAAAGAAGAAGCCGAATGTAATATTGTGTGTGTGTGCAACGTATGCAAGTAAGTACATACTCAAATGCAAAATTTCATGTAGAATTGTTCCTGCAAATGAAATGCAGTCAAACAAACTACAAGCTTATCCTGAATACCAACAGAATATAAAATTTAAATTGAAGTTTCAACTTCAAAATAAAAGAGCATAGTCCTTATGCATCAAACAGTGATCCAAGTGCAAATGAGCAGCTGTCTTTTCTTATCATGAAATTTAAAAAATAAGCAAAATAAAATAAAATAACATAAAAAAATGAACAAAAATTTAATAATGAATAAAAATATTCAACTTAACTCAACTTAAAAAGCCTCCGAAGTTTTTTCTACTTACATTTGAGGAGACTCTTTGCAACAAAAAGTAATAGAAACAACTAGCATTAGAAGTTCACTAGGTAATGTATATGTAGTCTTCGTGATGTTTAAGCTTTGAGTTAAAAAACTTGGACTCTCCAAACAATAAAAAGAACTAGCTTTTTTTAGTCTAATATTAGTTGAAGTATTCTAAACAAATGGAAAATCTAAATAGAACAAAAAAGATTAGAAATTAGATTTGGAGTTTTAAACTTGGATCTCTCCTAAATAATTGACATTCGAACTTCAGAAAAAGGAAAGAAGGGTAATTCTAATATCAGCAGATGTAGTTTAACAAAAAATTGAAAAATGCAAATGGTCGACCCCCTTTAGTTGGAAGTATGCTTAGTTGACTTGAACTTAGTTGATATTAAGAATTGAAAAATAGAGAAAAGGGCTTTGGTTGAACCTTATGTTTGCTTATAGTGAGACGTAAATCTCTAGTCTTAAGCCTCATGCCATTGAGGTCTAAGACTTACAGATACCATTAAAGCCTACACTTCAAGGTGGTTTTTCAATAGCTTCAAGGAGAGGGAAACCTTTGGGCATACACCACATTGGATTTAAAAAGTAAGGGTTGAAGATTTTCTTTTTCTTTTCTTTTTTTTTTCCTAAAATAAATGGTGTTATGAAATTTATTTAATATCCTAGAAAATTATAGTAGGGATATTTTTTTGTAAGATTTTTCTATTAATAATATAACCTTTTTTATTGATATTGTCAAAGGGGAAGATTCTTGAACATTATATTATAAATTAACAAATTCCAACAATCAAAATATAGAGAAATCAAGTTCATGGATTATAAAAATAAAAGCGGTCTCAAGCATTGTTAAGTATGGAAGCAAGATGCATAATTTATCGGAGCATTCTCTAGTTTCTAAGCTTACGAAAAGGTGTTTCTTGATCTTCTTTAAAAAGTACTCTTCTAAAAGATTGCTGGATGTTTTCAGAATTACATGGAGCTAACAATGTATCTGCATTGCAATTCGAAACTAAATAACAGAAATTTGTTTGTGAATGCTGTAAAGGAAAAGGTGGAGGTAAAATCTCTAAAATAGAGTTTTGCTGTGTTAAAAGCTGCATCAAGAATGTTGATCTTATATGAATGTTTCACTAGGATTTTTCACTCTGATTGATAATATTGAATTTACAATTGCTAAACCTAGAATAACTGAAAACCTTTTAAATTGATATTTTCATTATCATTAAGCCATTACTGGATGATATAAACATTGGGTAGCCTTCTAAAAAAGCCAGTCCAACAACAAAGCCAAGTTGCAAGATATCCAGCATGTTAACAAGCAACCTACTTACTCTACATCCTCCCTCATGACCATGATACCCAATTTCTGATTTTCTTCCTGTAATCCATTTATATGCAAATTAACTAATATATTCAATTTTAAGTGTTAATTAAACAAGTAAAAAAAATTGTTATCAAGAGACTAAGGTGGTTTGTACATGTATAACGTAGGCCTTTAGATGCACCAGTTAGGAAGAGTGAGCTATTAAACCTAAATGAAAACAATAGAGAGAGAACATTTGACTTATATAGAGTAGAGATTGAGATTTTTATCAGGAGGATTTCCTTTAAAATGTAAGGAATAATAAATTGTGATCCTTACCTTGTGGTTGGTTCTTTAACACGTTAATGATAGGCCCTGAAAACAGAGTTTAGTCGCTAAAAGCCTCACTTCCTTACAAACAGATGGTTTTCAAAATCTTCATGTCACTTTCCTTCAAATCATTCTAGCAGAAAATGACAGGAATCAAGCACAAGAGAACTTTCCATCCCACCAACCACTCACCAACATACCACATCAACAATAAATGGTAAGGTCCAAGGCAAACAAAATGACTATGACATATCCCACAAATTTATTCTCATTCAAAACATTAAAACAAAACAAAACAAAAAAAAAAAAAAAATACTTGATTAAATAACAGATGCCAAAGGAGGCAAACCGGAACTGTCAACATCAATAGCAACATAGGGGCTTATCCCAACTTCAGGAATTGCTGGGACTTCTTGATCACTTTTCTTCAACTGAGAATGCTATAAGACAAAATATACCTACAGAACTGTAGTTATCAGAAAAATGACCTCTTCCTAGAAATTTTGCAAATGGAGGAGACCATAAATAAAATGCACAATCATAGTTTAATTCACAAAACCTTCAAGTTCAAAAAGCTCAAATGCCTCTCAAAGCTTCCTTACAGTTATTGGTGAAATATTTCAGAAATTCAAACCCCAAAATGTATATCTCTATTGTATTTCAGGAGTGATTCTGCTTCGAATTTCCCAAATTGATTCTGCACAATACATGAAGAGAATTCATGTAGTACCATCCATCTACAACATAAACTGGGAAAAATATTATTCAATATCTACTACGGCATCCTAATAAAGACTCTTACTGAAATGAAGTTCAGTCTTTCCTCATAATATTGGTCCAAGAAATGTGACACTGATACAACCTACATAATCATTAGATAGACCATCAAGAGCCATTCCTTCTAAAAACTTGAGATCTAGTTCCAGTTGAAAAGCTTTATTGAGATATCTAAAGAATGGGAGATATCCTCCGAGCATATGTACACTATAGTAATTCAGTAGGGGGCTTTCTTTTTACAAAAGGAAAGAAACAAAAAGTATTATGTATTGAATTAAACTATAGGTATAGACAGTATGTACAACTCTTAACTGCTATCAAATAGGATTTTTATATAAAATGACCCCACCCTGCAACCAATCCTCAGGTGGGAACCTAAAGATAATCTGCCATTATTAACCCAAAAGGAAGCCAAAAACACTTCTCTCAAACCAACTCCACTTAGTGCTCATTCCGTAAGATTCTCATATTTCTTTCTTTCCAAATCACCCACATACACGCAACTTTCTACTCACACAACCCATGCAAGGCCTGAAAAGGGCAAATGCTAAAAAGCCCAAAAGTTTATAGGTCTTGATATTGATCAAAGTCTATTTACCAGAGGATACAAATATCTGCAAAATAGATATTTTTAATATAATTAAATATTTACCTAAGCAAAACAATTAGCTCAAACAACTCAAAGATTGCCCAAATAATGTAAAATACTAAAATTAACAATTCATTCAAGGCAACCATGGAATATTTGGAACATTTTACATTAAAAAATGCTCATAAGCATATTTTTGTATAGGGTCATAAAATATCTATACATATCTGACAAAATTTGATTAGGTCCAAGAACTATTGACCATTTGTTTGAAATTGAGCAAAATTTTGCCTGTGGTTTTGCTTTCACCGTACCAGTGCTTGGGATTAGTTCAAGGAGATAAATATTCTTGTATCCAACATCCATACAAAAATCAACCTAAAAACAGAACCACATACACCATACGAGTATACGACCACAAAAAGAAGCAACTCCTCCCAAATGAATGGAAGAAGTATACAACTTCCAAATAAATTTATTGATAATCCAGATATCCCAAATGATGTTTAGTGAAGCATAGAGAAGCTATTGATACAACTACAATCTATTAACAGCAACAAACCAGCATAGTATGCTAATGAAAATTTTCAAGAACACATAAAATAAATAACACTCATAGAAACTGAAAAACTGATTTGACATAAGGTCGCAATAGCAAAGATCAACAAAATGAAAGCCTTCCTCCATTTAAGCAAATCCACTTGTTACTGTAACTTTCCAGTAAATATTATAGTCCCAGTCACAACAACAGCAATGAGTTTCTGACTCCCAATTGTTTGTGAACCTACCAAAACCAAAGTCACACAAAACTGTCCTATGGAAAATTCTAAAACTCAGATTATATGGTAGCTTTCCCAGATCAGAAATGGAGTATAAGAATGAAAGAATGCATTTACATAATCATAATTAGGTGCTAGCAATCTGACTTATTGCACCAAAGTTCCACTACTATAGAAATAAAGATCAAATTGTTGAGAAAAATTTTGTATTACTGCATTCAGATAATTTAACATCTAGTTCAAATTATTTACCAACTTATTAGAGATTGACCTCCATTTGGCAATAACAAAGTAGCACCGCCAAGCCAACTTTCTCGGTAAATTTCCACCTGCAATATTACCCACCCCAACCTCCAAGGAAAAGGAGAAATAGAAATGCAAACATGAGATTTTCAACCAGCAGAGTATGCTAATGAAAAACTTAATAATTGCTATACCAATTTTTTTATTCATCACAAATTTTAATAATGACTTCCAAAATCATAATGTCTGCTGCACTGAATTTTTCATTCATCACAAGTTTTCAAAAGAAACAAGTGATTTTAAACCAGAAAAGACGCCCAAAAGCCACCATCTCTGGACCTTCTATCCAGCATATAATCCAAACCATAATCACATTCAATTAAATAACTTGACTTAATAGAGGCTTGTTCAGAAAATGAGCCTCCAAATTCCCAATCACAAGATCTGCCATGTTCATGCAAGTATGCCACGTGTCACTTCCTGTATGAGGTAGGAGTACCACATTATCAAGCCCAAATAGTTCTTCTGGAACGTGAGGTTCCTGTTCATAAACATCGAGTCCAGCCCCGCCTAACCGGCCTTCAACTAATGCAGATACAAGCTCTGGCTCGTCAATGTGTTGACCACGCCCAATGTTGACGATCACACCTCTAGGACCTAGTGCATCAATGACCGCGCGGTTGACAATGTGGTACGTTTCTTGCGTCAGTGAGCATGAAATGACAAGTATCTGACTATTCGCTGCCAATTCTAGAATGTTTGAATAGTACTTGTAGTTTGTTTCTGGCTTCTCTGTTCTGGAGAAGTAACTTATGGGACAACCAAATGCTTCAGCTCTTTTGGCAATAGCTAAGCCAATCCTTCCCAGCCCCACAATGCCCACAGATTTCCCACTTAACTACATAAAGAGGTAGAAAACAAAGTAAAAAAGAAGGTCTATGATAACTTTTTCTACATTATCATATTATTAGGCATGCACTACATTGGAAAGCATACGTGGCTCCAGATACTCAGGTTTTTTGCCAACGAGTCCTCAAGCACTAGGTTTCTAAAGGCCAGAAAATATGGCAGAGCAAAAGGACCATACTCAATACTCAATAGTAATTTCCTGAACTCCTAAATGTTATGCCAGGATAGGCAAAGCATCTAGGATTTTGGCTTTTCATTGTTTTAACACCTATAATTCTGATTGTCGAATGCTCATATTTGATCAGCCCCAAATTTTTTTTCTTTTGTAATGTCTTCCTTGGAAAAAAACTGAACTTATTATCTCTAATACTTGGTCCATGAAGACACAATCTTTAAGCTGCTCATAATGTTGTTCCATAACCTTAGCTGGTGTTGGCATGTAGTCGGTACTTCATGAACTTCTATTCCAGTAATCCTATAGGAATTCAGAAAATGAACAAGGACATAGAGGACTACTTCAGTTTGCTCTTGAGTTTTGATCAAGGTATTCTACCAAAGGATTAATACTTCTCAAATCAAAACCTGAAATACTTGGATTAATAGCATTTTTGATGAAAATTATCCATTAATTGGAAAATCACAAGCTGAAGCAGCATACAATTTATCGAGGGAAATCCATTGACATTTTATCCAATGGCATATAACACAAACGGACACCTCATTTGGAAGTTGGAACTTGACATTAGTAAGAAGAAGGTCATAATCAATTAAAATGTCTATTAAGATCATTAATACTTCTTAAGACGTCTTCATTCTTTTCCATAGACATTAGGATTTCCAATGATCTTAATAGACATTTTCCCACGAGAATATATTTTCATAATAATAAGCCCCTAATAACAAAACACAAATCTGTCTTATAAGGAGAGCATGTGTTGCATTTGGCTAAGAAAAATCCCGTAAATGTGACCTCGCTATCAGACTTTCAAAATCCTATAAAACATAGCAAGTAAAAAGGCTAGATAATGGTTCTTGATAGGGTTAAAAGCAAAAAAAACGAACAGAACAAAATTTCATATTTTACAAGTTAATTAGATCATCACTTGAATATAACATGATACACTAAAATAAAATAAAATAAATATATGATTAAAAAAAAGGAAGAAACAGAATGAAATATCAAATTGCACAAGTCAACCAGATCATGATGGTTATCCTTTAGCTAGAAATAGCATCAATAATAAAGCTAAACTCCAAAAGTAAATAATTTCATCTTAGTTGTTACCAGTTCGAAGGAAACTTAACAACCCATCCCATAAATAAAGAAATAAATAAATCTTCAAGTTTCAATAGCTTCTATTGTCAGCTACTGCTAATGACAACAAGAAAACCAATCTTGACGCCCGTCACTTTACGTAGATGCTTCATGTTGTTCAATCCTTCCTCAAAATACAATTCGTTTTCTTACGGAGACAGATGAACAAACAACTTCGCAACCAATAACAATAATCCAAATAATTTTTTTTTAGAAAAAGAAAAAGAAAAGAAAGAAAAAAAAAAATCTGACCTTCGTAGTCAATTTGAAGTCTCCTATTTTCCACAACCCACTCCTGACAAACCGATCAGACTCACAAATCCTCCGCAACGTCGCCAACATCAGAGCGAGCGCAATGTCAGCTACATCCTCCGTCAAAACATCAGGTGTGTTAGTAACCCTAATCCCCTTCTCCTTACACTTGGCCAAGTCGATCTTATCCAAGCCGACACTGAAACTCGACACGATCTCAAGTTTCGGCAAAGAATCGATTAGTTCCGCATCAACTCCTGCCGAAGCGTTGCCCACGGCCGCTCGGATCGAGTTCGAGTTCTCACTGAGAAAAGCCTTTCGGTCCTGGAAGTTCCAGAATCTGAAGAGCTTAAATTTTTTGTCTAGTTCTTCTTCTAAGTAGGAGAAGGCTGGACAGAGCATTAAAACTCCAATGGACTCCATTTTTCTGGTAAAGAGAGAGATCGAGAAGAGGATGTGTAAAAAGAAACAATAGAGGATTAGACTAGGGTTTGGGCTCCTCAGCAATCTCGTATCAGGAGAAGATCATAATGGAATCGTCGCCCCAGAATGTTGGAACTTGGAGATAAAGATGATGACAACGCTTGCGTGCGCTTCGTCTTCTTCTTGTTCTTCTTTACATACAAATTATCTGAATTCAATAGCCAAGCACGTGTGGCTTGTGCGCCTTGTATTTTTTTTTTTTTTCCATTTTTGTTTTTTGTTTTTTTTTTAAGGTCAAAACTATTTATTTATTTATTTATTTCATGTTTAATATATAAGATTAACTGTATACCTACTTTTATTGCAATGCCATAGTTATATACCAAAGAAGTAAAACCTTCAAGTTTCATACCATTTGAAAACATAATGGTGGATGATACAAGTTAGAACAAAGATTATTAATCATTGGATAGTTTTTTTTTTT
>JAJIYU010004860.1:0-23491 GCA_030144865.1 Tinospora cordifolia
GGTCATTGCATAGGACTGCCCTCTCTTACTCTTTTGGGTAGGATTTCTTATATTTTCCTTTTCTGTTATTATGTTTTGAGAGGTAGAACCATGTATAGGGGTGAGGATAGCTTGTATATAATGAATAGTCTCTCCCGTTGCTACACATGTGTAATGACCTGTTTTGAAAATATGAAGTTCTCATTGGGGTTCATATGTTAAATTCTTCTGCATTACTTATAATTACTCTGATAGTGTGTGATGTAGGTAGTAAGATTGAGGCTTAACAGTGTCTTGGCAAGCTCGGCTTGTGAGCGGGTTTGTTGGGACACTGTGCCGGTCGATTCGCCCTTCATCCTAGGGAAGGGGTCCCGACAGAAACAAAATCTAATTAACATGGAAGAAATATAACATGCAAGAAATGTCCATTATGCAAATAGATCTAAGTATACAAAAAACTAGAATAGAAAAAGTAAGAATTAAATATCAGAAATTCATATTTAAAAGCTCATCGATTGCATAAAATATTCTATACTACTTCACTGTATAATTATTCATGTAAGAGATCTCGTTATATTTATGGTAACTACAAAAGTAGACTCACCTTGGTACAACCCAAATAGATGAACACCTTGTGCCAAGCAAATTAAACTTTTGATGATCAACCTACTATCGATATCACACCTAGTATGATATTGTGCATCAAGCATTACTCTGCTAATAATATTGTTGGTTTAAATACGAAGACAGTTAATTTGTTTTATTTTATCTAGGTCAATATTGTCATGAGAAATTTCATCCTTTGTTTTAAGTTATAATGATAGCTCTTGTTTCTTTAGAGTACTTTCAATGAAAGTTGCAGCCTCCGCTATTGAAATGAAATCTGCAACTTCACCAATAATTGTTATAATTTTTGTCTACATAGACAAAATGGACTAAATAGGAAGAGCATTATATGTGTATGTGTCTATGTGTTTGTATAAGATATTCATCTGTCTTGATTGCATGAGAAAAATGAATTAGCAATAATAGGCTAACTGTAGTACAAACATTCAAATGGTACTAAATAATAGACTGACTATAATAGTTAAAACAACTCAATATTTAACAAAGGCATATAAGAACAAAACTAAAAAGGATACTATGTATAGTTTTACATGATCCATAAAACAATTAGCCCCACTAGAGGATTGGACACCTGGACCTATATATTAATTTTTCTTAAAAAGCATATGTGAAAGAGATGAAAGTTTAAATTATTTATTAATCTTAAACCAAAAGCTATAATAGTAGTCAACATTGTTTATTTTAAACCAAAAGCTATATAGTAATCAACGAACATTATAAGTCATGAACGTGAAAGAAATGAAAGTTGAAAATGTGAATGAAGAGTAGATACCTTATACTAAAGAAGAAGAACAGTTGCTATGAAGAAAAGAAGAAGAACAGTAGCAGAAGTGGCGGTTGTGGAGGTGACTGTTCAAGAAGAAGGTGCGTCAAAAATAATGAGTAACATCCTTTTGAAGAAGTCAAAAGTTAGAGAAAACCTTGGCATGACAAAAAAATCTCTATAAAACCTGCCATTTAACATAGAATAAATATATCAAAATATTGCAGTTTTACACAATAATTAATTTATAAAAGCATATCTATTTATAATAGTCTTATGTATTTCTTTGGCCAAGCAATTGTACTACTAACAGCATCACTCAAGTAATAAATTTATGATGTTGGTCTATATAAATCAGCATCTTCATTCACTACCTTTACAACCCAAACTCTCCAACAATCAAAGCCTAGTGGGAGGCCATGAACTTTAGCCTTAGGATCTGTAGAAGAAATCTTTCCTACTGCTACAACTTCTTCATCTCTTTCATTTTCGGGATGTCAATTTAATAATTCACATCTAGCATTCTCAGAAGACATTTTTTCATGGGTGGGCTTCCTATCCTGTTGTGACTACATAATACATAAACAAAACATTATAAGAATAAAAGTTTATAATCAAAGTTGAGTTCAAAATATAGTTTACTTGTGGTGTTTGAGCTTTTGAATATATCATTCATGTCTCTTCCATTTGGGCTTTGAAGCTGTTGAACCATATCATAAAATATATTTCACTATATAAATTTAAGTAATAATTAAACTGCAAAATAATAAACCAAAGAAAATTTTAAGCCTAGTTATTACCTGTTGAGATTGCATTAAGAGCATGGTAGTCGATATTTCAACTCTTTTCTCGAGTGTATCCATCTTCTTTGATTTTTCTTCAAGAGTATTTATCTTTTTTGCTTGATCTTGAATTATATTTTCTAAGAACTTTACTTTTTCATTATTTTCCATTACTTTGAATTTGAGCATCAAGCTTTGAAGGTGTGGCCCCAAATCTAAGTCCTCGAACTCGCTCACGACGCTCAGGTCCTAATACTTTAGTAATGACATCCTCTTTTAAGTTATCTCTCTCAACTGAATTGGTGATAGATTAACTAATTGCATTAATCTTTTTCTGCATTCACATTAAAATAAGTAAATTAACTTGTTAACTTTTTATTGTTATATAATTTCAATATATATAACTACATATCATTTGCTTCAATGATTTACTTACAATTGCTTCTTGAATGGCTTCATTTAAAGGCTCACCATTCTTTTTCAAATGACCATTTGTCTATTTATCTACTCTTACAACTGAATCTGAGTTTTTATTAGCCTCCTTCTAAAATATGAAAAATAGTAACATTTCATATATGTTTATGTAAAAATACAAAGAGAAAAAATAAAATGAAGTACGTGTCAAGACCATCACCAATTCATACTCCAAACAAGCATAGCCCTTCCTACTCATTGTATGCAATAGCTTTTAACTAGTCCTCATTTTACTAAATTTTTTGCTTTTTGCCTAATAAAATGAATATATTAATAATATTGAAAAAAAGTGATGATTCAAATTTAAAGTATATAAGAAATACACAATAAACCTAAAACTCTTCGAATAATCTTTCTTTAACAAAAGTATTCCACTTTGTAGGAAACATCACATTGCTAAGCTTAAAATATTTGTCTACAAAGTTTCTATCTTTTTTTCATTGTTTCTCTAATTGTTGTAGAAACTTTGGACTTGTATTGCCTCCAGTTGTATCCCATCTTTTGCAATATCATAGCTTTATTAGACTTGTCAACTACAAATCTTCTCTGAAATGCACGAAAAAATGATAAATTAAAGAATTTTTACAAATAAATTATTAGAATATCTTATGATTAAATAATTCAATTATACACATACCTCAATTAATCTTCAAAGTTGTTATTTCATTTTTGGAGCCACATGATGCAAATCTTTAATTACTATAGGCACGTGCTCTCGCACAATTACATTAATGTACGATGATAGCTTCTCAGAATTAGTTGACACTGGCTGCTTTCTTTCATTGAACTCAACTTCCATTGTAGGAGCATGTCCCAAAACCAAACCCATCCTAGTGGGTCCACGCTTCTTTGTTGTTGTGCTATCATTCTCTGTTGCTTTTGATGTACTTTTTGTATTAGGTGATGATCTTGGTGAGTTGGAATTCTCATTAGACAGTCTCACACCTTTATTCTCAAAATGATTTATTGTAGCTAACATGGTTGTACATTGCTTCATAGCTCTCTTCTCAACTTGTTTAGAGGACTTGACAAAAAATGCTTAAATCTATATAGAATTTATTGTATTGTAATGTTCACATAACTTGACAAAAAATGCATCATTATGAATATTACTAAAAATAAAATACTTACTTCACCAGCTTCTAAAATCTTTTTTTTGTCATAATGGCTACAGAAGATATAATAAGCCTGTTGATACAAAATGAAAAGGAATTAACTAATTAATTTAGATGCAATAAATAACTATCACATAATTAAAAAGTAGGATTAAATACACAATCCAAGTATATAAACTCAGACAAAAATTCAAGAAAAAATTCAATCAGTTATAGTATAGAACTTAATGCTTACATTATTCACAAAATAGTGTCATTTAGGTCATTCCTAGCACAGTGTTCTATGTTTCCATCTCCAAATATAGACATGTTCATATGCTTATGTGTCAAGTTTATACTTTTCTCATATGCTTGTAACTCATGAAAACCTCTTGGAGGAGCTCTCAAAATAACGTACCAGTTAGATGTTTCATTTTCTCTAGAATAGAAAACTTGTCTTGTTTGTGATGCAAGAATAAATGGATCCTTATCAAATTAAGATTGCCCCTTATGAAGATTGACTAATGTAAATCATTCTTCTTTCTTGACCCCATTGACAATATTAGCCCAATCACATTTAAAAATAGGCATATGAAATGTATGATAATCAAGAATTATGATATCTCTTAAGACTCCATAATAAGTGACCTCCTCAGATTGTTGTGATTGATCTTTTGCACTAGACCTATAAAGAGTTATTGCTTCAACTAAAATACAATTATTTTGTCGAGATTTCTCTGCATCTTTTGTATGGAAATGGAGACCGCTTATTACATATCCCTGACACGATCCCTAGGCCCCAGTGTGAGCCATGTTAGCTTACTAGAAACATTGTTATGTCTAGCAAGCTCCTTAATCTGATCATATAGAAAAGAATATTATGAGTATTACTTTGCTAAGATAAATGGAAATGCATGTTGAAAAATGCTTGTTTGCCTTATCACGAATCCATCTATTAAATTCATATATGTGTCTTTTATACAACAAATGTTCATTCCTTAATAATCTTCTATCTGAATGTTGAAGTTCATTCAAGTACATTATAATAAACAACATAAAGTTAGCTCCAACTTGAACGAAGCACTAAGATATTCATAATTTATGATATGGATTATAAGAACAATATATTTATTCCATGTAAGGTTGAACTTCTAAACTATTTAATAAAACATAACGGTGAGCAATATCCAAGATATCAGATGGAAGCACAACTTTCTTTTTACTAAGAATTGGGTAGCCCTTCAATATCATTTCATTTTCTTCATTTTTAACATCTTCATTGCGTGTCAATCGAATCCCTACCTCATGTGCTTCAATATATTTGCTACAAAATATGGTACACTCATTGACAAGATATCGTTCAGCTATACAACCCTCTAGTCTTGCACGATTCTTAACATAGCCCTTTAGCACTTTCATGAATCTAAAACACGACAAAGATTAGCACATTCAATTATTTGGTGAACACTGGACTAAGATACATATATAATGAAGTAAGTAAACACATTAAAGTGATATATATATTCTACCTCTCAAATGGATACATCCACCGATATTGAACTGATCCACCCAAACAAGCTTCTTATTATCCCAAGTGAATTGTTAAGTGAACCATAATATCAAAAAAAAGGAGAAAAGAACCTTTAAAAAATTACACAAAGTTTCGACTATTGAATCATCCAAGTCTAATAATAAATTTCGATCAACGATCCTATCACAAAGTACATTAAATATTATTATGCTATTTTTGTTAAACAAGTGATATAAGTTTATATTTTCCCTCAAGAAAAGCAATGTCAAAGTCGATTAGATATACAAATATTTGGTTTTTATCGGATCCTCACGACGTAAGGTCATAAATAAGATCTATTTTCACTTATTGTGATATTGAGATGTCATAATGATTTGTAAAGTAAATTCTTCAAATCACTATGAAATTCTAACAATCTATGAAACAAATTATGATATGTATAGTTAAGATTTATAATCCAATATATTTGAACATCTTGTGGGTTATCTTCTACTAAAGATTGTATTACAACATCATATGAAGATAATGTAACATGCATCACCCAATTAAAAGAAGGATATGTAAGGATGATAGAATGAAATATGTTTCACCAAAATTTCTCTACTCACATGGGCGTCTGAAGAATGGTAAATTGATATTTAGTAAATAAGATCGAGTACATCATTTAAGAAACTTATATATGGTATTAGGATGCAATGACTCAAAGATATTTTAAGTATGATAACAAAAGAAAGTCTACACATATCATCATGAGGGGAAGAATAAGGATGAGTTACTAATTAATGCACCGTACTCTTTTTCTTTTAGCTAAAGTTTTTGTTCCATTGAGTTTTCCTTTCAAGGTTTTTAACAAGATAGTCCTAACAATATTATAAGATTCTATGAGAATATGTTTTCCTTTCGGATTTTTTCGCACTAGGTTTTATCTAGCAAGATTTTTAATGAAGCATGTTCTCATATAAAAGACATTTAAAGGGGGAATATTATGAATATATTGAATGCTTCCATTTTAATATAAATGTAACCCCTAGAATTTAATTATATGTAACTCCCATTATATCATAATGTTTATATTAATGAGATTATTTAAATGTTTTAATTGTATTCATTATGATTAATGTGAACCCTTAAACCAAAAAATCTATATAAAGGGGTCTTATATCTTATAAAAATCATCAACAAAGACACAATTATCTCTTCTCTCTAGTATTCTTAAGTAAAATTTCTTCTTTTCTTATATTTTTAAATTAGTTCTAGTTAGATTTATAACAATTTATAAAAATTTTCGGGTATTACATACTAAGTTGAAATGGGTTAGCTTCATCAACATTCTTACTAAGAACTTGTTATAAAGTGCGACATCAGTTTAAATATTATTGTGTCAATCATGTTACTATAGTCATTGGCTCTAAGATTTGTAGAACTTTTACACTTGGAAATGCCTTATAGACACAACCTTTACCAAACTACATTGTCAATTTTGTTTCTCATTTACTTTACTTTGCATTACATTGATTGATAATTGAATTCTATTGCTATATTCATAACTAATGAACATACATTTGATATCAGAGTAGCTCACCTTGTTCTATAACTTTTTACTTCGCAAGTGAAGTCCTAAAGTTCCATTCAACAAAATGAATCATGAAACCATATTAATTGTGAGGATGAGCCACTCCAAGAAAGAAGGGTTAGTTACACGATCCCTTCTACTAGTAACCCTTCTACTAGAAGAATGAGACCATATATTAGAAGATAAAAATGAGAATATTCATTCGATCATTAGATGAATACACATGGAGAGTGGTGGTCGAAGGATGGATACATTTCATAATTTTTTATGCACAAAACAATATAACTTTGTAATCTAAGACTCAGTAGATTGAGGGAGAAAGGAGATTGTACTTAGCTAATTACAAGCCACTTAACATCTCCTTCAATCTAGTAAATGAGGAATAATTTAAACTCATCTTGACATGTAATAGTGCAAAAGATGTATAAGAGACTCTTCAAACTGGCATGAAGGAACAAGTCTTGTTAAGATTTCAAAGTTGCAATTATTGACAATGCTATTGGAGTTATTGTGGATGGAAAAACCTGAAATCATATCTAGTTTCAACAAGAAATTGATTGACATTTCCAATCGTGCCTTCCTACTTAGAAAGAAATTTTCAGAGTAAGAAATTGTGTAAAAAAAACTCTCAGATCATTGTCTCTAAGATTTGCAGCAAAAGTGGGTCTAATAGAAGAAGCTAAAAATCTTACAAAAATGTGCCCTAATGACTTAATGGGATCATTACAAACCTATAAAATGGGTCTAACTACACAAAAGCAAGAGAAAGGCTTGGCTCTTCAAGTTGAAACGTCAATGAGAGATAAGGATGATGAAATTGTTATGATCAAAAGAAACTTCTCCACATTTTTAAAGTATAAAAAAACAACACACAACATCATAAAGCAAGTCACAAGATAAGAGAAAAATTATAAGAGAACCACTCAAATCTGAACAAAACTCGAGAGGAATCAAATGTCATGAGTGTGTAGGCTTTAGCCATGTTGAAGTTGAATGCATCAACACAATAAAAAAAGAAGTCTCTAAAGGTTACTTGGAGAGATATAACACCCCAACCCCCAAGAGACAGGTTTAAGCTCAACCACAAGGTGAGTTGGGTCTTATGTTGTATTTATAAGTATACAACTTGCATCTCAGTTCCTTTATTCTAACACTTATTGAAATATTCATTAATACACTTCCATTGAGTTTAATATTTAACAAGATAATGAAAGTGAATAAACAAAAACTTCAAATCTTTATTCATTCAAGTAAAATAAAAAGATTATATTCTTGGATCAAATCCAAAGATTGAGTAAACAACTCTAAAATTCAAAAGTAAAATTCAATGAAAGTCTAAAAATTAAAACTTGAGCAACATGCCCTTATAATAGAATTTTCAATACTTAAAAGAATCTAATATCCATAATCTTCATGGATCATTCAATTTCTTGAAAAATAAAAAGAATGGGGTGAGCACATAGCCCAGTAGATCATTCATTAAACAACTAAGTTACTATTTTAAATCAATAACACATTCAGTTTCACACACTTTCAAACATTAAGTGATTCATACATCAATTTGGTTCAAGCTCATGTTATGACTGAAAGAGGTTGTACTTCCTTGATGTTCTTAATTTAGATACCCCTTTTTAGGGTGGAAAGACATTTCTTTGTCACTTTCCATTGGATGCCACATATCGTACCTCTTAGTTGTGCCACGCAACCACACACTCTAAGCATGTGTTCTTAACACTGATAGCACCCATACGGGTCACTATGACAGTACGTGGTTCTTATTTTCACTTTCTTATGTTTAAGATCATATAATTATAAAAGAAATTTAGAATATAAATTTCAAAATTTTAAATAACCAAGAAGCATGGAAACATCATATAGCATACTTAGAACATTGAATTAAATCCTAAACATGGATTCTAGCGTGACATGCTCTCATGAATAATTAAAACATAAAAACATGCTAACTAAAATTAAAATATGATTAAACATGTTGAAACTAAAATAAAACATGCTGAAAATTAGAATTTAAACAAGCATGAACATGCTAGAAAGTAAAAATAGCAAAGTAGAGATTTAAGAAATCCCTTCCACCTTAATTCGAGTTTCTTTGTAGAATCTGGCAGAGGTTCCCCTTATTTACCACTTTCAGAACTTCAAAAATTTCTAACTACCAAAAAAACTACTTCAAAAACTCTCTAAAATATCGAAATAAGAACTGCTCACACAAGAAAGAAAAGAGAGTGAGAAGAAGTGTCAAGAAGAGGGCAAGAACAAGCAAAAAGGGAAGTGCCACCTTTTTGCTTTGGGATGAGATGAATGTAAACAAGATGGAGTATTTATAGGTGTTCATAAGCACAAGGTGGACGGTTTGGGCAGCTCACAAAGTTGGCCAAGTTTTCAAACACTCATGGGATGGTTTAGATTGAAATAGGTATGTCGGCTTATGGACCACAAAAGCTTGCTAATTTCCTATGAGCCATGATTGGATTCTCTATTAAATTTGTTAGTTAATTTTAGAGAATAATTTCAGACTTAGAACACTTCTAATCTCAATTGGGATGTCCCCTTGTGGATAAGAAGATGCTCATAAAACTTTCTTATTTAGTCTCTTGCTTGCTCATCACACAACATACACATGGAATGCTTCCTATTTCTTCATTTTTGGACGTCAAGAATGGGGAGTATGCAATCAAACTTGAAGGGGCACTATATCATAGTTTATAACATTCAAATCTAAGCTAAAGGAAACTTCCTAATTGATTCAAAATCCAAATTTCGCACACCAAATGTGGGGTCATTTTGACAAATTGCACGAGATCTCCTTGATTTTTTTGGTCCATTTTATTATATTTCTATTTTGATTTGGGAGCAAGGGTGACAATTAGGGTTGGCATATTTCATGCTTTAAACACTTCTAATTTGGTTTCTTACATGTGTGCACACACACACACACCTATGGGTCAATTTTGCATGAATAGGGCATGGTGCACATGATCACTTGTCTTGGTGTATGGAATCACCCTTCTTGGATTTTCCAATTCCTATAGGACGTCTCATTCCTTGGGTAGGTGTGGGCATACATGATTAGTTGTATGACATACGAGATCACTTTTCATGAATTCAAATGGTGGACACGTCCCATGGAGCTTTGGGTAGAGTATGGTGCACATGATCATGGTGTTTCATCCACGTGTCTTGCACATGTTAGGGATGGCCATGACTACATGGGTTTACAAAAATTAAATAAAAATTAATATCTTCTTATTAACAAGGAATTATGATTTATAACTTATAGGTTTGGAATCACATGAACCTAATGCAAATTTTAAGGTATGATTTGGCCCAAGGTGATTTTTCCTCAAAAACTTTCCTTATTTAAGACCCATTGAGGCCACTAGGCAAATGAAAATTCAAATCTTGGCCAATTGTTTTGATTTTTTGATATGTCATTCATTTTGTTAGTTCATGTCATCTTACTTCATTTCAAATTGTTTTGGGTTCCTAAGGGTCACTAAATGAGAGTTTGCAACCTACTAAATTCAACCCTAAAATGAACCCGATTTCATTTTGCACCCAAGGATGAAGCTTTAAACAAGATCAAAACATTTAATTTCTTCGAAAGAATGAACCCAAAATTGTGAAGGAATTAGTACAAAAATTTGGCTTGAAGGCTCGAGTTGCACGCATTGTTCTAACAGCTAACTCCTGAGAATAGATGGTACTTAGATAGTAGGTATTCAAGGCACATGATTAGATGCAAAGTGTGTTAATAGAGTATAGATCATGTGAAGAAGAGCATGTGACCTTTGGGCAAGAAGGAAAAGGTAAAGTAGTTGGTGAGGGTTCTTTAAATGTTGAAGGACTACCATAAGTCAAGGATATTTTACACGTTGAAAGACGTAAAGCAAACTCGATCAACGTAAGTCAATTATGCGATAAATTTCATAAATGATATATGCAAGATTCTTATATAACACCCCACCTTCCGATATTATCTTCATTCATCATTAAAAACAACACAATCAATTAATTCAATATTAAATAAAAGTAATACATACACTATCTGTTCTTCATGCACTGATAGTTGATCCACTACCAAGTATATGTAAATATTGTTCTGTAGCCCAACTCTATTATGTATTATCGACAACCTTTTGTAATATTATAGATGTTGAATAAAAAGATTGCTAGCTAAATGTTTAGTTTGGAATGAACAAGCTTTATCGTAATTGGGCGAGGCTCTAGATGGGAGATAGTCATTGAGTTGTAACAATGGTCAAGCCATCCTTAATGTTGGGTAAGGGGTCGCAACAAAAATGCATTTTTTTTCGACAATTAAAAGTAAAAGCCTCTTAAGAAATGCAAGTAAAAGAAAAGAAAAAAATCCATCTCTAATAATTAGAAAGGGAAAATTTGCCACCCATGTCTACTTTCACTCTAATGTCTTATTCTCTTTGTATGCGTTTATGTGAACCCTACAGGGTCTGCATTTACTAGACTCAACATTGCAAGAGTATTTGCCGTGCCAAAAAATAAAAATAAAAAATAGAAGTCTTGCGGAATGTTACTATACTTTATATTGTGTGAGTGTTGTGTGATGCATTCGTCAATTTTATTTTATTATTATTATTTTTTTAACATCACGCGACACTCATGCAATGCAAAAGAAGAAAACAAAATATTGGAAATAAGTTCGACATGAGAAACAATTTTGCATTTTGATCATGTTATAGAGGAATTATTTTTTGGTCCATTTTTATTTTTTATCTTAAAAAAGTTTTGCATTTTTTTACTTTCAAGAATTTTTTTCTATTTTTATTAAAAATTTTAAAAGAATCAAATCAAATAGAACAAATATCTAAAAATTATATATATATAATTTTAGACAGGTAAACACCATAAGCATTGATGGGTGCCAACAAGTCCAAGACTTGCCTCGAAAGGAAATAATTTTTTTTTAACCTAATTTTAAGATTTTTAAAAAACTATCATGTCCATTTGTTTTTCTTTTCATCTTTGTTGCCTAACTAAAAATTATGGCCACGGGTCTCCTTGGAGTAATCATCCCCAAAAGTCAATTACTCTCGTAGTACATGACAAGAAGGGGAGAGAGCCCTCTGTACAGGGGAAAACTCTGTTCCCTTTCTCTTCAATCTTAATGTGGAACTAAAGAATGGGAGAGGGAGTGCCGTGGTCCCTTCCTACCCTCACGTGAAATTGTGCTACCCGATATAAAGCACCCTCCCCCTTTGGCAATCTATTCTTCTCAATGTTTACCTCCCATTGCCTTCTTTCATATTTTCTCCACTGGTCATCTCTCTCCTCCCTTGCTCCTTTCAATCTTTCTTAATCTTTAAACAATGAATTGAATGCTCCATAAAGTAAAAATGAACGTTATTTATAATAACAATAATACAAATACTCTCGATAATAACATATAGTAAACTTATATTTTTTTTTTG
Source organism: Tinospora cordifolia (assembly GCA_030144865.1). Lineage (NCBI taxonomy): Eukaryota > Viridiplantae > Streptophyta > Magnoliopsida > Ranunculales > Menispermaceae > Tinospora > Tinospora cordifolia. The sequence goes on from JAJIYU010004860.1 coordinate 12,286, forward strand.
TTCTTAATTTTAATTTGAGTAACTTAGATTTTCTATTCTTTTCTTAATTTTGAGTAAGTTTAATTCTTCATATATAACTGCTAGCTAGTAAGTGTTAACAACTTATACTTTGGCGTTATTAATTAATAATTGTTTAATTATTTTTTCCTATGAATATTTAATAACCTTATAGCCTGATAGAATTGTGCATGTATATCATATACGCACCGTTTTACTGATGTAATATGTAAGTTTTTAACGTATTGTTAGTTGACAATTATTTGTCAAAATTTAAAATTTATTAATTTCTATTTAATAATTCTTTAAATTTAAAGTAAATTATTTTAAATGTCATTGTGACATCATTCAATCTGCATATCTATAAATTAAATTTTCTAATCTATTAAGACTACAAATTTTAAACTAGATCATGAGCACAATCATTGCATTTTTAAACTATAAATTTTACTTAAATAAATTAATTTTCTAATATATCATTTTAACATTTAATTATATGATTATTTGAGTAAGGAAGAATTATAATATGGTTATATTATTTTTAATGTTAGTCTTATTTTCTAATTTCTCAATTTCATAAATTGACTATTTCATATCATATGTATTGATGTAATTCTAAGAATTCTATCCCTTATATAATCAATCATGCATTTCTTCTCCAATAACTTGTTATTGCATCAATAACCATCGTTAGTTTTATAAAATAACTTTATCATTTTATACCTTTAAAAAATGATATATTAATGATTTTTGAGTAAAGTAATAATTTACCTAACCCAGTATTTAAACGTTATCAAAGGTATTAACCTTCTCAACTGAAGAGAAAGTAAATTAGTTTTAGTCCCACGATTAATGGAATGAAGAAAATCTTTCTTCTTCTATAAAAAAGATTTCTAGCCCCCTAATTATTCTTTCTTGTCATACTTGTTTTTTCAGTCTCACTTAGGACAAATAAACAGAAGAGAATTATCTCTCTTCTATACATAAATTACTTTTTCGCTAATCCGGTTATCCGCTAACCCAACATCAATATTTTAGTAGATGTCATCTATGGGTAAGTGGGCAGTAGGAGTTATCCTTGCACAAGGTCCTAAAAATATCAACTTTTTTTTTTATGTATTTTATATATAATGTCGAGTAAGTATTTTAACCAAGGGTAGTAATTTGTATTATCATGTCATAATATATTATACACAGTTATAACTCATATATTGCAAACTTGAACTAAACATATTTATTATTCGTATCAAATTTAGAAACTCAAATCTAACTCATTTATCATAATTGTGTATTTGTATATAATCTATTTAACTTTTTACAACTAATTTTTAGAATTATTTTTATAAAAAAAATACTTATTACAATATAAAACATAAATATTTTATTAAAAATAAATTAAAATTAAAAAATAAGAAAAATATTATTTATCAACATATTAATAAATAAATAAATTTTAAATTAACTTATTTATAATATATATTTCTTAATTTATTCATAATTATGTTAAATAGTTTGTTTTCTTATTTATTTTAGTTGTATTTAATCATATTTAACCCGTGTTGATCCAAACTCGTTAAATATGTGTCGTATTTGGGTCAAGTTATTATATTTCGTTATAAATTGTCACTTATAATTTTAACACACACACACACACACATAATTATGTTAAATAGTTCATTTTCTTATTTATTTTAGTTGTGTTTAATTATGTTTAACCCGTGTTGATCCAAACTCGTTAAATACGTGTCATATTTGGGTCAAATTATTATGTTTCATCATAAATTGTCACTTATAATTTTAACACACACACATATATATATTGTTGCATTTTAAAAAAGCTTAAATATTATAAAAGTAGTTGCATTGAATGAAGTCAACCAGACAACAATTTCGGATGACTCAAGACTTGACTATATCGGTTAATATGTGTATTAGTTTGATCAAGGCAACCTTTGGGCTAAACCCAACCCTAGTCGACACACAAAATGGTTGAGTTTGTTATTCTGGGTTGCTTATACTCCTATTGATGCTACTGATCAATTAGGTTTAGTGGATATTTATTTTGATTATGAAATTCTTGTATCAATAGTTTTAGCGAGTTAGCAGAACAAAGTCCAATTATCAATTAGCAACTCTTTTAAGAACCTCAAATTTAAATATTTGGAAGTTATTGACTTAATTGATGTTAAAGAAGGAATGGTGAAGATTTGTTCAATTTATGGTCAGCATTAAACATGGCAAGTAAAGATAAAAAGTGAAAAATAAAAGAAATTGGCTTGTTGTATCAGAGTCAAAGAATGAAAAGGCCAACTCTAGACAACGGCGAGAAATAGAACAACACAAACTATATCTGAAAAATGTACAAGATGCCCTTACTTGTTGCGTGGAAAACAAATTGGGTGTTAGATTCAAAGGCATCGTCAGTCTATGCTACCCCCAATAGAAATTTGTTTAGCATAATGTCTTATTCTAAGCTATATTATAATATAGCGAGGGTTTTAAGATAAATGAAACTGAATCTAAATGAAATAGAAATTTAAATAAACTTGAAACAAAAATGTTGTCATTGGAAAAGGTGACGGGAAGATTTAGCTCAAGGCATCTGTGTGGAAGTTGGACAATGAGAGACATGTGCCTAGTTCGGTTGAGAGGGCAAAAAACATGTGCACACATGATGATTTGCTGCATATAGACAATTAACATAACTTATTTGAGGAAAATCTTTTTCATTTCAAACATGAAAATAAGTTTGATGTTAGGAGTCTAAGATTCCATTCAATTTCATTTCATTTCATTAGGAGTCTAAGATTCCAAACGATGGAGTGTATATGAGGAAAATCTTTTTCATTTCAAAGCATCTGACAATGTTTCTTATGTGAATATTAATGATCATGTTAGAAATAAGTTTGATATTAAATCAATTAAATCCACATTTGCTGGATATTATGGTGATATTTCGGCTACAATTTTTATTTTTAGCCCAAAACATGAACCTAATTTCATTTTTAGCCCAATTTTCCCCCTAAAATTTCAAGCAAAGAATCTAGCGCATAGGATGTTGGTTCTTCACAGAATTCAATGCCAAAAACGGCATGATGGTTGCGAAAGGTGTAAGGCCGGGTTGGTGCGTAAAGGAGTTTATACAGAAAAACTAGAGCTGTGCACAATTTTAATAGTCTTCGATGTTGAAGATATAACTTTTTAAGTGCACCAATTTTGCAAGTAATTGAAAATGGATGTTTGAGATGATTCTAGTCTTTGCGTAGGAGATGTTCAAGTGTGAAGCCTTTATTAATTACATGGTCTTTATGCGTGAGCTTGTTATTTTGGAAGCTAAAATAATTATTTTATTATTTTTATATAAGAAGTTATTAAACGTATATCTTTATATGATTTTAATATATAAACTTAATTACAACTAAAGTTTATTGAGAGAGAGAGAGAGAGAGAGAGAGAGAGAGAGAGAGAGAGAGAGAGAGAGAGAGAGAGAGATAATACAACGAGTGTGGTGATAGTTGTAAGAGATTACTCACAAAAAAGGCTTTTATTGTCAACCTTCATTAATAATTAATTTGTGTGTCGGTGCACTCTATTGAGTAGAAATATTTTGAATTACCTTAAATGTTTTGTCTTTTTTTTTTTTTTTAATAAATCTACCAGCATCTTTCACACGTTTCAAAGTGAAACAAGAAAGAGTCCCAACAAACAATTTAAATTAAATTAAATTATCATAATCTTTAATCTTTGGTTCTAACCATTTAAGCATCACTATAATGAATGAGTAGATGGTTCCCATGAATTGGGGTTTGACTTTCACCCATGAATTAAAAACGTAAAATACGTCATGCAAATAAACAGTAATATAATATGAAGTATTTATCAACTTGTCATCAATGATGAAATGGTTCCTTTTTTTTTTTTAGCCAAACAAAAATAGAAATATTAGACTAAAAGAAAAACATATCATGGCTACAGCTTGAATCATGTGCAACTTCATTCTCGCAATGTTCAGCTACTCAAAAAGATTAAAGCTTCATCAATTTTTAAAACTGATGTTGATCACTATGCAATACTGAGATGTTGTTAGAGAAAAGCCATAGTGGGCTTATGTTACATCATGGTGGCCATTTGAACTAAAATTTTTGAATAATCTTTCAACATAGTTAAGCTTGGATTATCATTCATGGCCGACATAGTTAAACTAGGAGATGAAACAATAAGTGTATGCCGTGTTTGTAAGGTAAGGTGGGCCTCCATCTTCTCAGTACCTTCATGCAATCATATCTTCTCCCTCTCCATTGCCCTATGGAAGGGGTAGCTTGCCTTCAATTATTCCACGAATCCGTCATGAGATTCTAACTATGAACTTCATTCATTAGCTTCATTAGGTAGCTCATGTGTTTAAGCCTAAAAAAGCCATGGATTGAAGAGACAAACCGATTGAGACCATGATGTAACTAAGAAAAGGTAACCAGTAAAGAAAGAGACACCACACAAAGAAACTAGACAAAAATAAAGAACCTCATAAAGGAGAAAGAAAACCTACAGCCTACTACTAGAAATAGAAGACACTTCAACCTTCTCAACCAAGGAATGTATCAACTTCTCGGTGAAGGAAAGCCTCATGAGAGACAACTTTTATGGAGCCAAACAAAGTTTTCTCCCCCAAGGGGAGAGTTCCCTAACTCTTGTCAAAAGAGAGTGAAGATCTACTTCTATGTTGCACTTACCCCCTTCTTATTCTCGCATGAGAAGGGTAGATGAACAAAAGTAATTAATAATAAATGAATAATAGTATAAGAATGGCCAATCTACTTCTCACAAAGCATATTAAGATTTTTTTTTCTTTTTTTTTTTCCAAAAGAAAGATTTATCAATAGAAAATGGCACTAGATGAAAAAAAGGAACTATACATAAAGGACAAAAATGTAATAGCCTGAAAATAAATAAATAAATAAATAAATTTTATTTAGTGGTATGAAGAGTCATTAGACACAAAAAAGACATATACATGAAAATAATGTATATATATATATATATACATTATATATATATATATATATATATATATATATATATATATATATATATATATATATATATATATATATATGTGTGTGTGTGTGTATGTATGTATATGTATGTATGTGTGTGTGTGTGCGCGCGCGTGCGTAGTGGTTAAAAATAAAATAATAGTATTATTATTATTAATTAATTAATTAAATTTATTATCTAAAACTCATCAACTAGTAAAGAATTTAATAAAAATTAATTTTGCTATACACCATATAAAATAAACATAAGAAACCATAGAAAAAAGGTATAAAAATAGGTTTATATAGATGTATAAGGCTAAGAATATTGTGTATGTTGCACTTATTGTAATACCCCGCCTCCCGAGCCCCATTGTCCACGTTATATGACGGTCTAATTTTTTTATCAATAATCTTGGGCTGCTCGAAAGACGGACCCGTACTATGTTCTTTTTTCTAGAAGATTTCCTGTGCGATTAAGTCTATGTATAAAAATAATTCATTGCCTCATAAATAAAATTCTTTATTTATTTATTCTAAAATTCTGAGTACATGATCTATTACAGTGGAAAATAAATTTCAAAACTAAAATAAATAATTTAGCTTTGGCCCACATGCCCTACAATAAAAAAAATGCCTAATAACCTTCCACGTAGGCTGAATAATTAATTTCTTGAAATGTGAAAAAATAGGAGGGTGAGCTAAAAAGCCCAGGAATCATTCAATCTATTTAATTCATTATTTCAACCAAATAATACAAGCATATCAAACACTTTCAAGGATTAAATCGATTTAAACAATATATTATTACAGTCGTAATTTAGACCGGACGGGGATAACCTCTGTGTTCCAAATCTAGAGAAAGATTAATTCTGAAACTCAAACTCTTCTCTAGTAGGATCATTCTTAAAACTCATTCAATTCTGGTGTCAGTCTTGACAACTAGTCCAAAAATTCAATTCTATATAGAACACAGAAAGTCCACCGGTACGTAGTTGAAATCTTATTTAATCTTATTTTTTGTGCATAGGAGCCATATAAATAAATATTCGAACAGTATTTAAATATTCCAACAATATAACATTCCCATTCATGAAATATTAACTTTCGATTTCTAATATAGAAGATCATACAAGACGTAACTACAGAGCATACTCTCTTGGTCATAAGTGTAACACCCCGCCTCCTAAGTCCCATCTTCCATGTCATCTGACGGTTCAACTCTCTTTGATAAAAAATCTTGGGATGCCTGAGAGATGGGCCCGTGCTACATTTTCTTCTTCTTGGACCCAAATCCATTAGGGTTCTTGTGTACATTAGTCTATGTACAAAATGACATCATGGTAAATAAGATTCTTCATTTACTCATTCGAAATTTCAAGTACAATAATCCATTACAGCGAAAAATAAATTCAAAGCTGAAATACATGATTTAGCTTGTGCCGATGCACCTTACATTGAAATAAATAAAAACTTTCAATAGATAAATTTCCTCGTAAGCTGATTAATTTCCTGAGATGTGAAAAATAGTGGGGGTGAGCTAAAAAGCCTAGTGAATCATTCCATCTATTTAATCCATTATTTCAACCAAACAATGCAAGCATATCAAACACTTTCAGAGATTAATTCGATTCAACCAATATATTAATTCAATCGTAATTTAGACCGAACGGGAATAACCTCTGTGCTCCAGATCTAGGGAGAGAGATCAATTCTAAAACTTAAATCCATCTCTAGTGGGATCATTCTTGAAACCCATTCCATTCTGGTGTCATTACTGACAGCCAGTTCCAATTCTACATGGAACACAGAAAGTCTCTCGTATCGGTACGTGGTTGAAATCTTATGTAATCTTATGTAATCTTATTTTTGTATGCAAGAGTATAGTAAATAAATATTTCAACAGTAAATAAACATACCAACAGTATAACATCATAAATCAATAGAAGCACAGATTTTTGATTTCTGATGTAGAAGATTGTACGAGACACAACTACAGAGCATACTCTCTCAACCAAGAAAAACGACTTTCGATTTCTGATGTAGAAGATCGTACAAGACGCAACTGCAGAGCATACTCTCTTGGTCATGAGAACATGATAATTGAATGACACAAATGCAAGGAATAAAATCAAACTAACAAACAATCAAGCATTATCTAAATCAAAATAATAAATTAAAAAAAAAAAGAAAGAAACTCACCTCGTGATCGCTTCCTAAATTCTTTGTAGCACTTCATTGCTACTACTTCGCAAATTATTTAGAATAGCTCAAGCAAAAAAGAATTAGAATTAAGGTTGCCAAGAATGAGGCAAAAAGAGAGAGCAAGAAAAATTTTCAAACTCTTGTCTTTGGGATGAATGAAATGGGTGGAGTAAGGGGGTTTATATAGGACCCTCTTCCAAATAGTGTTTCTATCTTTCCAATGTGAGACTATCATTTCCTACATATGCATACCTTAACATCTCACCAAATGAGATATTTCATTCATGAATGCATTTCCTTTACACATATACTTCTCTATATATATTACTATCATACTAAATGAAATATTATTTTCATGAGTGCATCTAATTAATACTTTATACACATACTTTTCTATATTAAAATCATACTAAAAATATTATTTTCTTATTCAAATAGAGAAGCGTATATTTACCCAACAATTCTATATGTATAATATCAATCAATGCATATTCCTTTATACTTCTATGCTAACTAATTAATTGCATATCAATGACAAATATATACGTATATGTGCTAATAAAATGTGTTTTAAACTCAAATTTTGGTTATTATGTCACTAAAATTTCACGTATTACAACCTACCCTCCTTGCAATAAATTTCGTCTTCGAAATTTGTACCTATCCACGTCAATGTTGTTTGGTTAGGTATTTTGGGTGAAGAGACCAGGATATTTGTTCTTCATCTAGCTTTCCAGCTCCCAGGTTGCTTCTTCCAAATCATGATGTTTCCACAGAACTTTAACAAGTGAAATTTCTTTGGTTCTAAGACGTTGTACCTTACGGTTTAATATACTAATTGTTGGTTCCTCGTAAGTTGCATTATCTCGAAGTGCAACTTCCTCCCAGTGTATGATATGTGATGGGTCTGGTTTGTACTTCCGCAGCATCGATACATGGAATACATTATGCACTAAGGACATTCGATTTGGTAGCTCCAACTCATAAGCGCATTCCCCGATTCTCCTAAGTATTTGAAAGGGTCTAATGAATCTTGGTGATAAATTCCCCTTGAATCTGAACCTCTTAATTCCCTTTTGAGGACTGATTCTTAGAAACACTTGATCTCCTACTTAGAACTCTAGGGGTCTCCTTCTGTTATTAGCATAGCTCTTTTGATGACTTTGAGTTGTAGCCAATCTCTTTCGTATCAGTTTGATTTGGTTGCTCATTTCTTCCACCAAATCTGGACCAATAAGAACAAGATCTTCGAGTTCAACCCAACAAGTTGGTGATCTGCAAGGCCTTCCATAAAGAGCCTCATATGGAACCATCTTGATATTTGCTTGATAACTATTGTTACAGGCAAACTTTGCTAGGTTAGGTACTTGCTCCAGTTCCCTTTAAAATCCAAAACACAAGATCTCAACATATCTTCTAATATTTGGATGACCCTTTCAGATTGTTCATCGGTCTTAGGATGGAATGCAGTGTTCATGGTTAGTCTGCTTCCTAGCTCTTTCTGTAAACTCTACCAAAATTGAGAAGTGAACCTAGAATCTCTATCCGACACGATGGTTGTGGGAACACCATAGAGTCTTACAATTCCTTGACATATAATTCTCCAAGTTTTCCAATGGAATCTGTAAATCGAATGGGTAGAAAGTGAGCTACCTTTGTTAAACGATCCACAATCACCTGTACAGTGTCTTCCCCCTTCTGATTCTTTGGCAGGCCGCTAACAAAGTCCATCGCGATGCTGTCCCACTTCCATTCTGGTATCGAAAGTGGTTGTAACATCCCTAAAGGTTTCTTGTGTTTTGCCTTCACTTGCTGACATGTCAAACATCTAGAGACATATTGGGCCATGTCCATTTTTATGCCCCTCCACCAGTAAGTCTTTTTAAGGTTTTGGTACATTTTATCTCCACCGGGATGCATCATGTACTTGGTCTGATGAGCCTCATCTAGTATTGTCTGTTTACTTTGCCCATTCTGAAGTACACAGATCTTTTTCCCGAACCTTAAGATATTTTCAGCATCTAACCTAAAATCAGAATGCACCTTGTGTAAGTCCCTCAATCAGACTGGTAAGCCATTTGTCTTGTCTTTGTTCATCCCTGATTTGATGTAGAAGATTCGATTGACAAGACATAGTGTAGAGATAGGCTTGTGTTTCATTTAGAGTTACACCCAGCCTGAAGTCTTCGATCAACTGGTACATCTGGCCTTTCTCTTCCTCTTGTTTGTTGAACTTTCTACTCAAGGCATCAGCCACTACGTTGGCCTTCCCTAGATGGTAGTATAGTTGAAAATCATAGTCTTTCAAGAACTTCATCCATCTCCGTCGCCTGAGGTTCAACTCATTTTGGGTGTAGATGTATTTCAAGCTCTTGTTATTTGAAAACAGATCAAATTTCTCACCATAAAGGTAATGTCTCCAAATCTTCAAGGCGAATACAATGGCTGCTAACTCTAGGTCGTGAGTGGGATAATTCTTCTCATGGACCTTCAATTGTCGTGAGGCATAAACGACTACTTGTCTTCCTTGCATCAATACTGCTCCCAATCCATTTAATGATGCATCAGTATAAAGGGTAAAAGTAACCCCATGGGTTGGAGTAACTAGGATAGGGGTCGTAGTTAATCTCTTCTTCAATTCTTGGAATAATTGTTCGCACTTCTCATCCCAATTGAACTTAACTCCCTTCCTGCTTAGCTCGGTCATAGGTTCTGCTAGTTTAGAGAAATCTTGTATGAACCTTCTGTAGTATCTAGCCAAGCCTAAGAAACTCCTAATTTTCGTAACTGTCTTTGGTTGCTTCCAATTCATGACAGCCTCCACCTTCTCGGGATCCACAGAAATGCCTTCTGCTGATACTATGTGGCCAAGAAATTTGACTGTCTTCATCCAGAATTTACACTTGCTGTATTTGGCATACAGTCGGTGTTTTCTGAGTGTTTCTAACACGATCTTCAAGTGTTCTAAGTGTTCCTCTTTGGACTTGGAGTATATTAGGATGTCATCAACAAATACCACGACAAACTGGTCAAGGTATTGCCTAAATACTCGGTTTATTAAGTCCATGAATGATGTCGGGGAATTGGTTAGACCAAAATACATTACTGTAAACTCGAAGTGACCATATCGAGTTTTGAAGGCAGTTTTGTAAATGTCTGTTTCACGGATTCTCAACAGATGATAGCCTGACCTAAGGTCAATTTTTGAGAAATAAGTGGTTCCTCTTAATTGATCAAATAGGTCGTCTATCCTTGGTAAAGGGTATTTGTTTTTTACCATTACTTGATTCAATTTTCGATAGTCGACACAAAGTCTCATAGATCCGTCTTTCTTTTTCACAAACAACACTGGAGCCCCCCAAGGTGATTTACTTGGTATGATGAATCCTTTTTTCTCGGAGCTCATCTAATTGGGTCTTCAACTCGATTACTTCTACTAGTGCCATACGGTAAGGAGGTATAGCTATGGGTTTGGTTCCAGGTTGGAGTTCGATCTTGAACTCGATGTTTTTAGTTGGTGGTAGTCTAGGCAAGTCATCAGGAAACACGTCTTCATAGTCCCGGACTACTTCTAAATTCTTTATTTCTTTTGGTCCTTCACAGTCTTCCTTTAAGAGGTTTTCGAGGTCTTCATTTTGCTTTAAGCAGTTCAACATGGCTATCATTGGGCTCCTAGGCAATTTATGAATATCACCATCTATCTTGAAGGTTTCTCCTGAGGGCAATGTTATCGTTACTCTTCTTTTGGGACAATCGACTTGTGCCTGGTATTGATCCAACCAATCCATACCCAATATCACATCATACCCATGGAATGGTAGTACACGAAGGTCGACTAAAATCAGCTTATCCCCAAACCCAAGGTCACAGGTACACATTTGCTTTGATGTAACAAAAGTTCCTATAGGTGTTGATACATTCAACGTTATAGGCAAAGTCTTTGTTACTAGTCGTAATCTATTAACTAGTTT
>JAJIYU010004861.1:0-23474 GCA_030144865.1 Tinospora cordifolia
GATGAAAATATTGATTTATGATGTCATGCTGATGTAATGTTTAATTATTGATAAAATATTTATTTTATTATGCTCTGTTCACAAAAAGAAGATTAATAAAGATTTTAACCACGTATCGGCGGGGGGACGAATGTCTTCGTGTGTGTTCCATGCAGAATTAGAACTGGTTGTCATGATTGACACCTGAATGAACTGGGTTTCAAAAATGATCCCAGATAAGGGTTTGAGTTTCAGAATTGATCTCTCTCCCAAGATTTGGAACACAGAGGTTAACCCCTTTCGGTCTAATTGACAACTATTGATAAATAAATGTTGAAACGCCTAATGGATGATAAGTGTTTGCATGTTCAGTGTTTGGTTTAAATAATGCTATGGATGTATGGTGTATGATCCACTGGGCTCTTGAGCTCACCCAATCATTTTTTCAGGTAATTATTGAAGACATCGCATTAGCAGATCAATGTATATTAATAATAGTGCGCCTCACAGTATGAGGATTGAAAATGAAATGTATTGTAGGGCTTGTATATATTTGATCATGTTAGATGTTGATAGTATTTGTATTATCAAAAGATGTTTATGGATCCCACAAAATTATTTACAACTCTGATAATGAAGTAATGTTTTATTTATTTTGAAATACTGAGATTATTGTATTTATATTTTATCCCTTGGATATGAACTGATGAAACTAACAGATAAATGAAGAAAAGAAAAAATAATATCCCTAGTTCTCAGATAGAAAGCAGGACTGGCTGCAGTCAGAAGAAATGACGTCTCAAGCTACGAGACCACCACGTCACTTATGACGTATGTGATAGAGATCGAGAGCTGGGGGTGTTACAGTGCTACCTCAGCAGGCAATAAACCTCCATTAGGGTTGAGACAACTTTACGTCGTGATGAATGGTTGTTTGCATTTACGTACTGAAATAATATAAATTTTCATTATGGAGCAAGCATATATAGAGTGGTTTAACAAAATACTTTTACATTGTGATAAGGTTCGTTGCATTTATTGAATTTTATGCCTCCTACACATTTTAAAAGGACTAGAACAATATAAATGTTTACTATTACAAGGGATTGTTTGGTATGATTAAAATAAAATAATACTATTTTTATAAGATTGTATTGAATAAGATAAAATTAAAAAATGAGATTAAAGTTGAATAATTTTGTTTTGGGTAGTGTATATATGCTGAAACAAAAAAAAAAGCACACGATACTAAATTACTTGAAAAATAAAAATTACAAAATAAAACTAAAATTTTTATATGAAAAATTGCATAAATAAAAAAAAAACAAATTGGTTTTACAAATTTGTGAAATCAAATTTTATTGATTTTTTTTTAAAACAAAAGAAGAAGAAGAAGGAAGAATGTTGCAAAGAAGAAGAAGAAGACTGAAAAATGAAAAAGATGAAATTGTTAGAACACATGTTAAGTTGGCATGTTTGGTGCCTACAAAGTTGTGAAAATAATAATAATAATAATATTTTTCTCTTATATCATATTTCATGTTTTTAGGATAATCTTACTGATATTTAATTTTAGAAAACAGAATATTGCTTTAGAGAAACGAAATACTCATCTTGTCATTTTAGAAACTGAATGTTATGCTGTTTTGAAAACTAATGTATTACATATACTTTTTTTATGCTCAATGGCTAAAACAGATTTGTTAAATCTTAAGGAATGTTTTCCAAATCATTTTTGACTAGTTTCCCTTCCTTCTTAATTATGGCAAGGTTCTGTTTCAAACATTTTTGAGCATAGAAACTGCTCCCTTGTAAAAGGCATTGATTGATTTAATATCTTCATCTTTTCTTTATGAAAAATTGAAATAAAAAATCTTGTGTAATAGATTTAGAAATAAACAGGTGGATTATTCTCTTCAATATATTTCAGTTCACTTGCTTTCAAATGAAAAAGGAAGTTCCTATTGCGATTGGAAAGAAACAAATTTTTGGAAATCTGTCAAATAGCAAACTTTACTTACAGTCTCGTGATACAGTACATCACACAGTCTGTCCAAAAATCGTCCAAAATTCCTGCCTATTATGGAAAGACTTCTGTTTGCAGTCTTTATATTCAGAGGTGTTTAGAGCTTTCATTATCACTTGGAGCTACAAAGGAAACATCGTGTATACATGTGGGAATCATTGTGTTGAGTGTTGAAAGTTGTATTACATTTGATCCAATTTCTGTTCAGTGATAGTGAGATTGAGAAGTAGTTGTACTCTCTACACTTGTGTTCAACAAGACAATAGTGACTGTCGGTTGTGACTGACTGGTTGTTTGCAAAGTTTGACAACACTCTTTTGAACGAAAGGTCATTCGTATGATTCTCGTTTGGAGTATATTGTTGTAAATGTTGGATTCGGTGAGAAGTGGTGTACATTGCAAACTATAGTGGAATCCCTTGATCTAGGAAAGGCCCTGTAGACGTAGGCTTGAAGATTAAACTGCATAAACAATTGTTGTGTGCATTTTTCATTATGTATTATCTGTTTCTATTACTGCACTTCAATTTATCTTCTGTTCAATACATGATAACAATGATTCTAGAACTTTCAATTGGTATTAGAGCAGGTCAACTTTTTGTTTGTTGTAGCCTTTAACTTGGCAGGTAAGATCCATTAAAGAAATGAGTCACTCAGTCCCAATCAATCATCATCTCAAAAAAGGAGGCTCTGTCACTCGACCTCCACTTTTCGAAGAAGGCAACTATACTTATTGGAAGACAAAGATGTGAATCTTCATTCAATCTTTAGATGAATATTCTTGGAGGTTTGTTGAAGAAGGTTGGACACAACCAATTTCAAAAAATAGTTCTGGTGTCAAATCTAAATCTGATTGGTCTGAGGAAAAAAGGAGATTGTTCTTGGCAAATTCAAAAGCTCTCAACACAATCTTCAATATTGTTGATATGGAGTAGTTCAAACTAATCTCGACATGTGAAACTGCTAAAGACGCATGGGAGACACTACAAACTGTTCATGAAGGAACCAATGCAGTGCGCATCTCTAAACTTTAACTTCTAATGTTGCAGTTCAAATTGTTGAAGATGGAGGAATATTTGAAAATATCTCAAGCTTTAATAGCGAACTGCAAGACATTCCAGATCAGGCGTTCCAATTGGTAAAGAAATTTTTAGACGAGAAACTAGTAAGAAAAGCCTTGAGATCTCTACCTCTGATATTTGTTACAAAAGTAGCTGCAATTGAAGAAGCTAAGGATCTAACCAAGATGAGATTTGATGAGCTTATGGGGTCCTTTGTAGACCTATGAAATGAGCTTTTCAAATTAGAAACTGAAAAGAACATAACGCTTCAAGCAAAAACTAGCATGGAGGATAAAGAAGATGAAATTGCAATGATTACCAAGAAATTTTTCCAAATTTTTGAAAAACTATGGAAAACAAAACTTTTCTCTCAAGAACCGGTTTGATAGTAAAAGATTTACAAAGGAGTCTCCTACAAATGACAAAAGGTTCGGAAGCATCAAATGCCATAAGTGTGGAGGTTTAGGACACATTCAGGCTGAATGCACAAACACTCTCAAGAAAAAGTCCATGAATATCACATGCAGCGATGAATCTGACAATAGCTAGGATGAAGATGAAGGAATATCAAACAACTTTGTTGCTTTCATTGCTCCTATCAGAAATACATCCAGGGAACCTACTGCAATTGCAACTCACTTTGATTTAGATAGTGATGATGACAAGGTAAGTTTAGATGAGTGAGCTTTCACTACAAGAAAAAAAAATACTTTCAACAACTTATTTTTAACGACATGTATTTTATAAAGCTGTTAAAATATATCTTTAATAGCATATAGAGAAAGCATGTCATTAAAAACCACCTCAAAATTATAATAACATTTAAAATAATATTTTATGGCATGTAAAGTATGTCGTTAATTACTTCAAAATATCTTAATACTTGAGAGGATGAAAAAATATTTTTTATTAATTAATTCATTATTGTGGATGCTTAGGAAAAGACAATATAGAGAGGAAGGAAACAGAAAAACAAGCAAAAACATAGATGAAAATTTGTATTTTGTAAATTCAACTCTCCTTACATTTCACAATGTGTTACTAATATAATTGTCAAGTTCGTTCTATTTGAATATCATATTAGTTGAATTGAGTGTACAAAAGTTATTATGTGATTTGAATAATAGAGGAGTGTTATAATAATTAGATATTGAATGTCAATGACTCCCATAATTTGTATATTCCATAATTATGTTTATAGCTCTCATATTTTTCATTCATCAACTACAAATGGATGACTATTCATATTATTATTTATTCTCATATTTATTTTTATCATCAAACCATTGTAATGTATACATTTTGTTTCTCTATAAATAGTGGATGAAAGAATGCTCAATCATTCAAAAAATTTTACAAGAAAAAAATTCTCTCTTGTATTCTTGTCTTCTTTTTGAGTTCTTTAACTTTTGAAATTATTTTATAACATGGTATCAACATAATCTCACTCTTCAAAATTAATTTTGAAAACACAATATATTAAGATGTGAATATATGTATAACTAAGTATTACTTATTTTTAACTATATATCATTAATCTATTTCATTAACAAAAAAGAAAATAAATAAATGATGAATATTTTAAATACATATTATTTAATAGTCACATTCTAATATATATCTTGTGATAGCAGCATGTTAAATTTTACAAAGTTAGAATTTGTAACACTTGATATTCTAAGCAATTATTATTTATCATAGATTTTGGATGCTAAAATTCATCTTGATGAGATAGATCTTAGAGACATCATCAAAAAGAAAAATAATGAGTCCTTAAAAAAACTTGCGAAGGCAATAATTTTTCTTTGTCACCATTTCTATGAGAGATTAAAATTTTAATATCTCATGATTAAAGATCCATTTGAATTGCGAAAATATTTGAAAGGAAAATATAACCCCCAAAAGACGATAATTCATTCATAAACTTGTTATGATTGGATGCATCTATGGTTACAACATTTTAATAGCACGAGTAAATATAATTTTGTAGTATTTATAACTCTCAATTATTACTATGTGGAGAAAAGATCACTGATATTAATATAAACGAAAAATATTTTTTACTTTTCATGCCTCAAATGTGCTCTTGTAGCAATAGTATTGAGAGAAAAGTTTTAAGAAATATTTAAAGTTAATTTCATGTCTTTTATGGTGAAACAAAATAATAAATTGTTAATGAATGAAGTTTGTCAAGGTGGTTCTACTCCCCCTTGAAGTGAATGTAATAGGATCAAATAGTACTAAATAGGGGAGAAGTCATGGTTGTGGTTGTGGTCATGGTCGTAGACACAACTAAGGTTAAAATACATATCGTGGTGGTTATGAAAACTTTTTTCACTATAAAAATAATATTAGCCGCAAGAAGTAGGAAAATGATGGAAAGAAATAATAAAAAGGAAAAAATGTACAACATAAAGCTTTAAAGAATCTAGAAAATATATGCTACAAATGGGTATAAAAGGACATTGGTCATGTATTGTTGCATGTCAAGGCATCTTGTTGATCTTTATCGAGTATCATTAAAAGAAAAAGAAAAAAAAATATAAAGACAAATTTTATCTTTCAAAATGATTACATTGACTAAAGTCCTATTGATATGACCCATTTAGATGTAGTGAATTACTTTGAAAACACAGAAGAAAGATGTTATTCATTGAAGATGGATTTTGAACATTTATTTTCTTTTGATTAAGTGTGTTAATTTTCATATGTTTGCTTTCAATGTTTGTATTTAATTTGATGTATTTTTCTTATATAATTTCTCATATATGTACATAACACAACATTATTTCTTATGTATATTCACTTATTTTAATGAAGAAATGTGGATGTGCATGATCAAAATTTAGTTGGAATCAAGATCAAATGTAGTACCCCAATTCTCGAATCATTCACATTTGTAACAGTTAACATGCTTGTCTCATAGTTAGAAACATATATGCATTCATTCATACTATTGTATCACATTTCATTATTCAAGAACAGAGATATTACTATTTTTGACATCACTGATCTCCTGCTTGCACCACGTTACATCTCATAACATATCAGAGTGAATAAACAAACTAATTCACAACATGAATAATAAAAAACCTTGGGATGAAATATATTAAATGTAAAATACTTTGAATCAACATCGATAATAACAAACCAATGGCCCCATGACTGAGATTCACATGAAGTGATCAACATCTAGCTCATTGGCTGACTCCAAATAGTAAATAAACAAAATGAATAGTAGATCTCATGCCCTAAAATTGGAAAATGGAAAATAACTCCTATTCCTATACATGCTCAACTATGAGGCATACTAAAACTAATAAAAAGATTCATCATTACTTGTCAGCATAAATATCTTCAATGGTTACCATAAAAAGAATAAGTGAGGTGAGCTCAAGTGCCCAGTGAATCATACACAATATATTTCAGGCATTATTCCAGTCAAAATACAAAACGTGCAAACACTTATCAAACATTAGGCAATTCAAACAGTTCAATTGTTTAAGGTTGTTATCAAGATCGAAAGGACTATCTTCGATATCTCCCTTTTTTTGATCTGGGATATCATCCAGAAGCAACGCCTAAAAGCAGGTTACCTATTTTGGATTCTAACTTAGGAGTGAAGTCTCAACTAGGTCCCATCTTAATACTGTCACTGACCATGATAGTGGTATCAATACCTGCTTTGGGCTGAGATTACCCACGATGACACTAGATCACTGACCATAGTATCAACATCACCGCCCTGGTACATGGTTAGATTTCTTAATCATCTTTGTTAAGTGAAACAACGCCTTTCAAAATCTAGTATGATCAATAATATCACAATTCAAAGGTATGAATATAAGAAATTATTTTGAAAACACACAACCATACACATGGATCATTAACTTCAACATTTCATAATCAAATCCTAGCATGCTTCTAGCATTCAATTGATATAACAAATAATCCTGCATGAAATTAATCAGTCACTGTCACAACACCCTAGCATGTTTCTAGACAAGACATCTAATATAACCAATTAATCACATTCCATATTTAAAACTAGAATAATACTAAAGAGTAGAGTAATCATCTCTACCTTGTTAGTGCAAATCTGCAGATCCTTTTCTTTGTGCACTATAGTCTTGAATGTCGTTAATTCTCAATCTAAAATAGTTAAAATAATTATTTTAAGAGTTTAAATATTATATAATATTTTTTAAATCATAAATTTACTAATTTTTTTTTTACCAAAAATGACAAACAATGCACCATTCATCTTTTAAGTGTATTCGGTGAGCATTGTTGCCCTTGTTCGGTAGTTAAACTTGATTTACCTTTTTTTTCCAACTATATACACTCACCCTCTAAGTACTTTTAGACCTTGTAAACACTTTTAATGCTATTAAATATTCAGTCATGATCAGCATGCATCAACTGCATGAAATCATAGTCGTTTTTATAACTTACATACATACTTTCATTATTTTGATATATATTAAAGTCTCACACCCATTTCTAACCTCTTAGGCTTCTCTAATCATAAATTTCCAAAAACTTACCTTGATGGCTTTTGACACTTAAAACAATGCACCCATCACACAACTTGCAATTACATTCAACTATCCCTTAAATATGCATATGCCCTAGTTATATCATGCATACATGTCTTGTTTGTATGCTTTATCATCATGTCCTAAAATCAGTATTTTGTGCATCTATATTTATGATTTCCCTGCAACCTAGCTTGCTGGTTTTTCATCAAATAATACATTATTCATATTACTTTACCATATAGATCACTAATCCCTACATGCATTCATAGTCACTGATTTCATGAACATACATGCATATTGGATCTCTTTCCCCATGTAGACATGATTTTCTTTAACCTTTCATGTTTTCATAGACTTTTTAACCTCCTAATACATTAGTTTAATTGCTGAAAATTGAAAAGCGGCGAATAGAAAGAAATAGAACTATTATACCTTGCTACTGTTGCTCGAATTGCCGAGTTGGTGATGTGTACTGTTAGTTGCATAGTATATTAACATTATTATGGGTAGTTATATGTATTTTACAGAAGTTTAGTAGGAAATTAAATGTATTTGTACATATTTAGTTGCATGGGCATTTATGATATAAATTGCATGTTTCATTGCATTTGAGAATAGTTAAGTGTTGTTTGTGGCTTTTTCATGACAATATGATGTCTGAGGAAGGCTTTTAGTGTTTGCACGGGTTAGGAAAGAAGCAGAGAGATGATGATTACAACACAGAGAAGCAAAGAAAGGCTGAAAACATGAAGGAGGAACTAATTACTGAACGGCTGATCGAGGTAATTTGGAGAAAAGCCAAAGAAACGAAAAGAAATAATTGTCACACTGGTCACCGTGATAATAAACCTAGTGACCGCGGTAAACAGAAGAAAATTTTTGAAATGGATGAGTGACCGAGGTCAATGACTACGATCACCAAATTCAGAATTTGTGTTTTTGATGTGTGCCAAGATTATCGCGGTAATGTAATTAGTTTGTAATTTTATGACTTTTTTAGGGTTTTTAAGTTGTCTAATATATATTGAATGAGGTATTAGGGTTTAAGAGACTTCTGAACTTCGAAAATAGTTGGCTTTGATGGCCAAGAGAAGAAGAAGAGCGAAAACAAAGAAGAATTGAAGATTAAGGATTAAGACGTGAGTATGATATTCTGTATTCTCTATTCTTTAATGTTTGAACTCAATACTATGTCTGGCTAGTTTAATTTAAAGCCTAGGATGTAAATTTTTATTGTAGGATCCTAAGATTTAGTATTCCAATTAATTATTTTTGAAGTTTTGTTTTATATTTTGGGTGTTTAATGCTTATTGTTTATTGGCCATGAACAATATGATCACAAATTGTTAAACTAACTTGGGAGAGAGGTTTAATGGTTGGAAAATCATAATATAGACCTAGATCAATTGATCGACTGAGAGGTTGTTGATTGTTTAGGAGGTTACACGTGAATATAGTTTGCAAAGCATTAGATTGTTAACTGTGTGCCTCTGGAGAGGGTATTAGTAAACAAGATTAATACGTGTTAGGGTGCCTCGGGAGAGGGCTTTGACGATAAGTGCTAGAAATTACATAACTAGGAGTTTAATTAATTGTAATATGAATTGAGGGTGAGAACATGAGAGTTTACTATCCTAGATAATTAATCAAAATAATTTTTTGAACAAAATTTCCTTGCTTTTAATTGTTTTCAATTTAAATTAGGATTTTAACAAGTCAAACTCAATTAAGAGCCTTAATAAAGTCAATACTAATACTAGATTGAGATTTAAGATAGTTAACTAGTATCCGTTCCCTGAGGATGATACTTGGTCTCTACCGAATATTACTATTGCGATCTCGTACACTTGTGAGATTGTCAACAAGTTTTTGGCATCGTTGCTGAGGAATGATGTTACTTATCTTAAAACCAATTGAATTTGCTTTACTCTTAATTAAGAAAATTTTTATTTTTATTTTTATTTTGATTTAGTAGATTTTGTCTTTAACTCCATTGAGTACACTTGATCTTGTGTTTTCTTATGGTGTTTCAAGTTTTGCATGAGTAGAGAATCTTTTGGAGTGCATGATCCAGATTTGTTCAAGACAATTAAACAAATTTAGTTAGAAGCCAAAGGACGTGTGTAACTATGGCTGAAAGTGAAAATTCTGGTGTTGGGAACAATGGAGAGGCACCGTTATAGGATTTCTTCAAACTCTTATTGAAGAACGACTATTTCGGGATAGCTAGGACTCCTATTAATGCTAATAACTTTGAGCGAAAGCCTTCCTTGATGACAATGGTGCAATAGCAATAGTTTGGGGGTTCAGTAATAGAAGATCTTATGGCACACCTCAACTCTCTCATGGAGATTTGTGATACTGTCAAGATAAACGGGGTGACGGAAGATTAGTTATGACTGAAGCTTTTCCCTTTCTCTCTACGGGATAAAGCTAGGAATCAGTTGCAAATGTTACTTCCTGGTAACATCACCACATTGGAGGACATGGGTTAGAAGCTCCTCCAGAAGGATTTCACTCCCGCTAAGGTTCATCAATTTTAGGGTGAAATCAATTCATTGAAGCAATTTGAGTTCGAGTCTCTCTATGAAGCTTGGGAGAGATTTAAGGACTTATTGAGACGATGCTCGTAGCATGGATATCTCGCGTGGCTTCAAATTCAAATGTTCTACAATGGACTTACACCACCTACTAGAACCTTGGTGGATTTTGCAACTAGTGGTTCATTGATGGGAAAGTCTACTATTGATGCCAGCCAACTCATTTAAGATATGGAAGCAAATGCATATGGCCATGGTACGTATACGGATCAGTAAAAAGAGTCAGTATACATGAGGTTGATGAGATAAATGCCTTACAAGCCCAAATTGCCTCCATGACTCATCGGATGAACTTGGCAGAAGAGAAGAACGACAGTGGTCAGTTTCAAAATTAGCAAAATCAATCCGTTCTTGCAATAGCAGAAGCGAACAAAACACTTCTTATTAGAGAAACCTCTATTGAATAGTTGAATACCATTTATAGATTCAATAGTTATCAAGGTCCATCTCAAGGGTATAGTGTCTCAAAGTATTATTATCTGGGAATCAGGAATCATGAGAACTTCTCTTATGCCAACAATAGAAGTGCTCACCAACTTCCACCAAGTTTTGTGCCACAACATTACAAGAGAAGAAGCCTTCCTTAGAAGACAAGTTAGATTAGATGATGACTATGCATACTCGGTTCTTCAAGGAATTGACAAGGAGAGTGGACAAGAATGATAACAGAGTTTTTGGTATTAAAATTCATATTAGTAACATGAATGCTACAGTCAAAAGCTTAGAGACTCAGGTGGGGCAGCTAGCACAGATAGTTTCAAACTAGCAGTGCAACTTGGTTCCTAGTGACACTCAGATAAATCCCAAGGAGAGTTGCAAGGTAGTGACGACTAGAAGTGGAAAAGAAGTTGCAAGTCCACCTCACCTAGTTAGCCCATTTACTGAGATTGAAGAAATTGATGATTCTAAGAAAGATGTTCCCATTCCATCCACTGAACAACCTGAACCTCAATAGAAGACACAAGGGAAACCTAGGGAGATTACTCTTCAAGGGAGCAAATTCCTTGAACCTCCACCATTGCCATTCCCTCAGAGGTTTCAAAAAAAGAAGCTGGATGATCAATTTGCAAAATTTCTGGAGATATTCAAGAAGATACACATTAATATTCCTTTTGTAGAAGCCTTACAACAAACACCCAATTATGCCAAATTCATGAAAGAGATTATGTCCAAGACGAGGAAACTTGAAGATTTTGAGACAATGAAGTTGATTGAGGAATGCGACGCAATCCTTCAGAGAAAACTTCCTCATAAGTTAAAAGACCTAGGAAGCTTCACCATTCCATGTAATAATCAATCAAAAGTCTTTGAGAAGGCACTTTGTGATTTGGGGGCAAACATCAATCTCATACCCATGTTAGTGTGCAAAAGATTGGGCATATCAGAGATTAAACCTACCATAGTTACTCTTTAGCTAGCTGACATATCTCTTACTTATCCAAAGGGTATAATTGATGATGTTTTGGTAAAGGTGAATAAGTTTATATTTCCGGTTGACTTTGTTGTCTTGGATATGGAAGAAGATGGTGAGATTCCTTTGATTCTGGGTAGACCACTCCTTGCCACAGGTTGTGCTTTGATTAATGTACACAAGGGAGAGCTTACATTAAGGGTGAATAAAAAGCAAGTGGTTTTCAATCTTTACAAGTCCATGCAATTTCCTAGTGACTCACATGAATGCAAGTGGATTGAGGTAATAGACTCTTGCGTCATTGAAGTATTTGATGACTTGCACTCTAAAGATGACATGGTTGGCTGTATTTCTCGTTATCTCATTGCTTTTCAAGCCATAATTGAAAATAAACAAATTGAATGTCCCAGCCCTTGAAGCCTCTTCACCTGAACAAACTGCCATATTTACACCCTTACCTAATCTTAGTCAAGATGAGACCTTACAAGATGTTCCTGAGCTTGGTGACTTGAAACCACTCCCTAACCATTTAAACTATATCTATTTGGGTGAAGTCAAGTCATTTCCTGTTATTTTTTCCTCTATATTAACTTCTACTCAAGAAGAGAAATTGATAAGAGTGCTTAGAGAACATAAGTCTGCTATTGGGTGGACAATTGATGACATACAGGGGATTAGTCTGGCTATTTGCATGCACAAGATATTAATGGAAGAAGGCTATAAACTTACAATTGAGCATCAGCGGCAGCTTAACCCTATCATGAAGGATGTGGTTAAGAAGGAAATAATGAAGTAGTTGAAGGCTAGGATTATTTATGTCATTTTAGATTCAGAATACGTGAGTCCTATCCATTTGGTACCAAAGAAAGGAGGAATTACTATGGTCACAAATGATAAGGGAGAAACAATTGCTTCTAGAATGACTACGGGGTGGTGAGTTTACATAGATTATAGAAAATTGAATAAAGCCACCAGAAAAGATCACTTCTCCTTGTCGTTTGCGGATTAGCCGTGGAATAGAATTGCGGGCTATGACTTATACTATTTTCTAGATGGGTATTTGGGATATAATCAGATTTTTATTGCTCTGGAAGACCAAGAGAAAACCAAATTTACTTACCCATATGACAATTATGCATTTTGGAGGATACCCATCGATCCTTGTGATGCTCTTACTACTTTTCAGAGATGCATGATAACCATTTTGCTAATATGATTGAAGATATTATGAAGGTATTTATAGATTTTTTTTTTGTTTTCGGTGCAACTTTTGATGGCCTCAAAACCTTGAACGGGTATTAACATGTTGTGAAGAAAAGAATCTAGTACTCAATTGCAAAAATGGCCACTTCATGGTTCGAAAATGCATAGTTTTGGGCCACTGAGTGTTTATTGAAGGATTAGAGGTGGACCGAGCCAAGATAGATGTGATTGAAAATCTAAAACCACCTACTTCAGTTTAGGAAGGTCACAATTTCTTAGGTCACATGGGATTTTATCATCAGTTTATAAATAACTTTTCTCATATTACTCGTCCTTTGTGCAACCTACTTGAAAAAGATGTTGATTTCAATTTCAATGACGAATGCTTGGTGGTTTTCATTACATTGAAGAAGGCACTCATATCTGTGCCCATCATGTCTACTATGGTTTGGAGAAAGCCATTTGAGATTATGTGTAATGCTAGGGACTATGCGGTTGGTGCTATTTTGGGACAACGATGGAACAAAGCATTTAGAGTAATCTACTATGCTAGCAAGACTTTGGATGATGCTCAAAAGAATTATACTACTATAGAAAAAGAATTGCTAGTTGTTGTATTCGCTTGTGATAAATTCAGATCCCATATTGTGGGATCTCATGTAACGATTTCCATAGATCACGCCATAGTATGTCAGTTATTCGCTAAAAAGATGCTAAGCCCCACCTTATTCGCTGGATCCTTCTCCTTCAAGAATTTGATATTGAGATACAAGACAAGAAGGGTATAGTGAATGTGGTAGCTAACCACTTATCTCGACTATCTGATGAAACCACCAATGATCCTTAGAGTGTAGTTGATTTATTTCCTGATGAACATCTTTTGACTGTCATTGACCGATCACCATGGTATGCTGATTTTGCTAATTATAGAGCTATCAGCACAACTTCACCAGATTTATCTCATGCTCACCTTAAGTGCTGTAAACATGAAGCTAGGTTTTATTTATAGGATGATTCATATCTCTAGCGAAGGTGTCTTGATAAAGTTATTTGTCGATGTATCCCTGAAGTTGAAATTATCAAAGTTCTTCATGATTGTCATGCCTCTCCTTATAGCGGTCACTACAGTCATCAACAAACTG
This sequence comes from Tinospora cordifolia, assembly GCA_030144865.1. Lineage (NCBI taxonomy): Eukaryota > Viridiplantae > Streptophyta > Magnoliopsida > Ranunculales > Menispermaceae > Tinospora > Tinospora cordifolia. The sequence continues at coordinate 13,963 of JAJIYU010004861.1, forward strand.
CCCAACGTGTTCTTGAGAGTGGGTTTTCTTGGCCCAGTATGCTTAAAGATGCCTACCAATTTGTGAAGACTTGTGAAGCTTGCCAAAAATAGGGTATCATCTCAAAGAAAAATGAAATGCCTCTTAATTCTTTCGTGGAAGTCGAATTATTTGATGTATGGGGCGTTGACTTTATGGGACCCTTCCCACCATCTAATGGGAAGCAATATATACAATCGGTAGTTGATTATGTCTCCAAGTGGGTGGGAGCAATTGCTACAACCAAGAATGATGCCAAGGTTGTACTAAAGTTCCTTTCTCATAACATTTTCTCTCATTTTGGAACACCACGAGCAATTGTGAGTGACAAAGGTACACATTTCTGCAATAGAATATTCAATAACCTTCTCGCCAAATACGGTGTGCGACACAAAGTTGCATTGCCTTATAATCCCCAAACAAACGAGCAAGCTGTAGTGTTAAATAGAGAGATCAAAGCAATTATGCAGAAAACTGTTGGCACTAACTGCAAAGATTGGGCACTGAAATTGGATGATGCATTATGGGCATATAAAACAGCTTCCAAAACTCTGATTAGAATTTCCCCTTATTAACTTCTATATGGAAAATCCTATCACCTACCATGCGAGGTAGAACACTAAGCTTATTGGGCAACAAAGAAGCTTAACTTTGATGCACAAGCTTCTGGGGAGAACTGTCTACTCCAATTGGTGGAACTTGAAGAATTAGGCTCATTATTTACTCTATTTTTTAGGAGCATCAAGTCTCAACAAGGGAAAAGGGGTTGTTGATGATTAGTTTACTTAACTTTTATTGTATTTTTTTCTTTTTTTTGTACTTTCACTATTTACTGTAGGTCCTTTTGTACTCTGACTAACTATGTTAATAACTTTGACATACCCAACCTATTACTATACTTCCAACAACGCTTGTATTACTCTAGTTGTTGAATAAAGTAATCTTTTTTGCATAAATTTGCTTTTAAATGGGAAAGACTTATCTATAACTCAACAGGTTAAGGTGTAAAAATAACTTGTTGGTTTACGGTGTCGGTCGGGCCGCCCTTGAGGTTGGTGAGAGGTCCTAACATTTACATATTGTACATATAAGATGGCAGGTCCATTGATCACATCTTCTTGTTATGCCCTTTTTCTCACAATGTGTGGGCTTAGTGGAGGTCTAAGGTGCTAGCTTGCTAAAGGATTTTTTATAACAATAGTAGGTTAGGATCTACTATTTTATCTCATGACACGCTTCATGTTTCTCTAGAAGACTGTTTTATCACTCCAAACTAGTTTTGCAAATAGTTGGTAGGGAAATAGTAAGTAGATTGTTTGTTAGTAATAATCTTAGACATGGCAAAGTATTACAAGGCAAAATATTACAAGGCAAAATATTTTTGCAATTTGGATTTCTTTCCATTGCAACTTGTATGAAGGTTGTCTTGAGTGACATAGTACTTAGCAAGGGAAGCATCGATCTTGAGATGTTTAAAAGGATCTTTGAATCTCAAAATTTATTACTTTTAGGGTCTATTTGGTTTGCACAACTTAATATATTTATCTTTATGACATTGAATTGGACTAGATATAATAAGATAGATAAGATAATATTAAACAATTGAAAAATGCACATGACATTATAACTGATAAAAATCCCCACCTTTTGGTATAAAACATAACGATGAGATTATTCTTTCATCTTATTTTGCTAAGTGTCCAAATGTAGGATTAAAATTAACATAACTCTATTTTATCCTATTTGGTGCATCAAAGATACTCTAAAGTTATTTCACTATCATCATCTAGTAATAATTTGATTGCTACAAAATATAAAAATAAAAAAGACTCACAAATGACAATTAAGTAAAAGATAAGGGCTTTTCTTAATATAATTTGACCATTCAACACATAGTTAAGCAAATGAGACGACATTGGGTGCAAATAACGTGTTTTTAAGTACGCTAAAACTTCTTTACAAAAGATATTTTTAGTCGAAAATTTTTGTATTAGAATCATATTTACAAGAGACATTTAGTATTAAAAAGTTGTATTAAATATGTTGTTTATAAAGATGCATTTGATTCAACTTTTTGTTTCAAATTTTATTCATAATTAATATGGACTCCAATCATGGGGTCTTTCTTTATTGATCCACTTTGACCAAGTTGTTATACTGTCTCATAATTAAATAGTGAAGGTGAGGGGATCTCATTTCAATGATCTAACAAATTTGTAACCTCTTTTAGAAAGTAAGCTTTTTTATTTTAATTAAAGCTATGTTTTATAAAATACTTGATTTTAGACAGGGGTCAATAATTTATCAAGGCATTAGAATGAGATTTTATCTCCTTCATAGAACTATAATTCAACTTACCTAAAGTGATTCAGTAAAAAGACATTGTAATCGAGACTTATATCAACTATAAATAATAGAACCTATATTGCAAAATATGTATTGTTAAAAAAAATATTAATATAATTTTTTTTCTACTAAATGTATCTTTTATAAAGATATCTTCAATAACTCGCTTTTAGTATAACTTTTTTCTATTGAATGTCTTTTTAAAATTGAAGTTTAGTATATTTATCCCTAGGGTGGGCCCAAATTCACTTGTTTGGTTTTTTTTTTTCTTTTTTTTGCCTCATTTTAAAACAGGTGTGGATAAAAGTTTATATAATCCAAGTTAGCATGAAAATAAATTTTTGTCCATTTAAAAAGTTGGGTTGAGTATGAATAAAAGCTTAAATTCGGGTACTTAATTCCTATTTCTATCTTTCAAAAGATTATGTGTAATAACACTACCTTATGGTAGATTTTGTATTGATCGTGGTTGAAAATTACAATTTGAAGACTTTTTTTTTGATAATTTTGTACCAAGAAAGTCCTCTAATTATTAAATATCTTGTTATATCTTTTATCATTTCAATGGATTATCTATTTTATTTTGTTGTTATATATATAAAAAAATTGTTTAATCTATTTGATGTTAGTGTATTAGGTACCCATTGTCAGGACCCCATCTATGACCCGACCGGCACAATAGCCTAACGTGTAAACCACTTCATCTAACCGCCCAACTGTTGTTAAACCTCTTCCTCCAACACATACATTATTTAAGCAAATTCAATATATATAACAAAAAAACTCACACAACGAAAAATTTAACTTAATTTCAGACATTCAGAGTTATGTATACATTCATCAAAGTCTTTTTTTTAGACATAGTAAAGTTTCACAAGTACATTAAAATAAATTGGGTTGATAGATACAAGAGACTACTTAACCCACACATCCGACCCTACTCAATGAGCAAACTTTTCCTTTTATCCAATTGGGAAGGACTTGTAAAATGTAATAGTAGAGAGTGATGAGCCCAAAAACAACTATGTGGCTTAGTAGGTAACAAACCTAACTAATCACTTAATGCAAGTATTCTATAATCATATGGATGTATGCTCAGATGTTCATAACCAATGTAAATGCAACAACAATATAATTATGGTTTCATATCAGTAAAAAACATAAGTCCAACCTCGGAATTCTCATGAGCCAGGTTGTCCAAAACCAAGAACTTATGTCTGCTGGCTATTGCTTATATCTAGTGTCACCACAGCAACACGAAAGCTCACCAAATTTCACTCATCGACCCAGGCAATGTCTCAAAAGTCTAAAAGAGACATAAAACTCAATAAATCATGCATTGCATACTAAAAATCCATAATGCACATGTATGATTAATGTTAATAGAATGCACATGTTTAAGCTGATAAATTAACGAAAGTACTCACAAATATATATATATATATATATATATATATATATATATATATATATATATATATATATATATATATATATATATTACTCATTTCTCTATTGACCCTGTGTTTTCTCGAGCCTTGAATAACTTGATCACATTCACTGCGTCAGCTATACCAATTTACACACTGTTGGCTCGTATTTACTGTCTATAATGTAGTTCTAATCAATGGATCTCTATAGGTCAAAGTGTATTCCCAATGTAGATAGTCTATTTCCACCTCGTTAGGTCTAATTAACCCAATGTTATATAATTATATGCTTTGTTTTGAGTTTAAACGTTGTGTATACTAAGTTGGTGTACAATGATGCAACTTATAGAATTTGTCGAGACTTCATTATATATTCAATTGATTCCAAATTTGGTGGAGAGTCTCATCAACCACCCTAGTATCATTGAAATTTTTTCTTGATTTTTCTAATTATTGAAAGTCCTTGATTTCAATACCCCCTTGCATCTTTGTCCTTATACAAAACAGGGATCTAATCTGAGTCATAATTTTTCAAATTTTACTGAGACATATCTAGTTGTTCAAATGCTATCAAACTTTTCATATTGTACTAAGACCTTTCAAATAATCTCTAGAAATTTTATTGACGGTTTTAGTATGTCATTTGCTAAGGTTTCTGGGTTCATATTTTTCATAAAACTATAGATGATAGAGTCTGTCAACATGGCCCAATTTTGAGTTCGTTACCCACCTTCCCAAGTCACACTTATTTAACTTAGCATACAACCCATGTTCTTTCAGAGTCTGCAATGTCACTGCCAAATGTTCTGCATGCTCTTCTAAAAACTTTGAGTATATCCATATATTGTCGATAAAGATGATCGCAAATTTATCCAAATAAGGTCTGAACACTCATTGCATTAAATCCATAAACATTGTTGGAACATTTGTCACACCAAAAGGCATAACAAAAAATTCATCGTGCCTATAATGAGTTTGGAAAGTAGTCTTAGCAATCTCTTCTTCTTAGACTCTCAATTGGTGATCGACGAATCTCAAATCAATTTTGAGAATACCTTAGTGCCTTTCAACTGATCAAACAAATCATCAATTTGAGGTAGTGGGTACTTATTTTTAATAGTCGCCTTATTTAACTGATGATAATCAATACACAATCGAAGACTCTCATCTTTTTTTTCCACAAATAACACTGGAGCTCCCCAATCTGAGACACTAGGCCTAATAAAATCCTTACCCATTAATTCCTCGAGTTGAATTTTCAATTCCTACAATTCTTTAAGTGTTATTCTATAAGGAAGAACCGAAATAGGTTGAGTTTCGGGAATCAATTCAATTATAAAATCAATTTGCCTTCTTGGAGGTAAACCAAGTAATTCCTTAGGAAATATCTCATAAAAATTTCTTACTACCGGAATACCAATAATCATTGATCCTATCAACTCCATCTCTCTCTTAATCTCTGTATTAGTTAAGTTACACATTTCCTCAGAGGTGACTAATCTTCCCTTAGTACTGGGTTTCTCAATAGCCCTACCCTGAAACACCACTGTTGGTTGTCCTGGTACTTGGAATACAACTCTCTAAGCAAAATAATCCACATATGCACGGTAAGCAGCCAACCGATCCACACTTAGGATTGCATTAAATTCTAAGAATTCCAACACTCTAAAATCCACTACAGTGTCAAAATCTCCCAACCTTAATACACATTGCTCACAGACCATATTGGGATAGATTCTTTCATCAGTTGTAGTACTTGATACAAACCATGTGGATGCTTTTTGATAGATTCTTTCACTAGTTGCAGTACTTAATACTAACCATGTGGATGCCCTAACAGGTTTTAAATTTAATTTATCGACAACTTGTTCGGATATGAGTGACAATATAGAATCAGCATCAATTAGCACATAAATAAATGTATCCAAAATAGATATAATACCTCCCACCAATGTCTTAGTTGCCTCTATCTGGCCTGGTAATAGCTTGCACCATTGCTCTGATACCGACATTTTTAGGAACCCATCGGTGACAACTTGCCAACCAAACTAGGGTAGGGTACTCAAATTTTCTATGGCAGAGTTGCCCACACTAAAAGCAAGTAAATGGTTGTCTCTGCCCCATCTGTCCAGACTGTGCAGGTTCTATTCGGGACTTAGAACTTGAACCTTTGTCATTCTTATTGCGACTGCTTTGCAGATTTTGTCCTCCTGACTAACTCATTGCCAAACAAGACATACCTCGTGTCGGTTCTACCAACAATGTTAGAGTATCAGTCGATGAGTTTCTGTACTGAGTCCTTGGCCTCTCATTGAACTTCTTCTTCTTGAAGTTCTTCTTTTTCTGCCAACCTTGGTTTCCAGATGTAGAAACTGGAGCATGTAGTACTCCATGCTGAATCTACTGCACTTATGGTGATTCATCGTCACAATCCAATTTGTAGCGAACTGTTCTACAGAACAAGGACGCAAAAGTTGAACAATGCACGTTTCGATGAATATCGGGCTTCAATCCTCTCCAGTAGAATCATGCTCATTCTTTCTTATTCATGACAAGTCCCTTAGCATATGATTTTAGTTGCAAGAACTTGTAGGTATATTCTCTAACTGACATGGTTCCTTGTCAAAGTGCAAGAAATTTCACCTTCCTTTTTCCTTGTTCTGCTCTAGAAACGAAAGCCTCTAGGAATAGTTCCTGAAATCAACCCTACCTAAACACCTGACATGTAAACCATTCCATCTACCTGCCCGACTACTATTAAGCCTCTTCCCCCAACGCATACATTATTTAAGCAAATTCAGTATATATAACAAAAAACTCACACGCAGAAAATTTTACTTAATTTCAAACATTCAAAGTTATATATAGATTCACCAGAGTCATTTTTTTAGACACAGTAAAGTTCCACAAGTACATCAAAATAAGTTGGGGTGATAGATACAAGAAACTACTCATTCCACACATCCGACCTACTCAATGAGCAGACTTTTCCCTTTATCCAAATGGAAAAGACATGTAAAATGTAATAATAGAGAGTGATGAGCCCAAAAATAACTATGAGGCTTAGTAAGTAACAAACCTAACTTATCTCTTAACGCAAGTATTCTGTAAACATATGGATGCATGCTCAGATGTTCATAAACAATGTAAATGTAGCAACAATATGATCATGGTCACATATTGATAAAACACATAAATCCAACATTGAAACCCTCATGAGCCAGATGGTCTAAAACCAAGAACTTATATCTGTCGGCTATTGCTTACATCCAGTGTCACTGCAGTAGTACATAAGCTCACCAAATCTCATTTACATACCCAGGCAACATCTCAAAAGTCTAGAAGAGACATAAAACTCGATAAATCATGCATCACATACTAAAAAATTACAATGCACATGTATGATTGATACTAACGGAATGCACATGCATAAGCCAATAAATTAACAAAAGTACTCATCACATACTAGAAAAGTACAATGCACATGTATGATCAATACTACTTGAATGCACATGCATAAGCCGATAAATTGATCTTGTGTTTTCTTGATACTTGAACAACCTGATCACATTCACTGCATTTTACAATCTATAATGTAGTTCTGATCAATGGGTCTTTATAGGTCAAATTTGTATTCCCACTTTAGATAGTCTATTTCTACCTCGTTAGGTCTAATTAACTCAATGTTACACAATTATACCTTTGATTTTGAGTTTAGGTGTTGCGTATACTAGGTTGATGTACAGTGGTGCAACTTGTAGAAATTGCTAAGACTTTATTATATACGCAATTGATTCCGAATTTGGTGGAGAGTCTCGTCAACCACCCTAGTATCACTGGAGTTTTTCTTGATTTTTCTAAGTATTGGAAGTCCTTGATTTTATCACCCGATTGCATGTTTGTCCTTATATAAAATAGGGATCTAATCTGAGTCATACTTTTTTTTATTTTATTGAGATATATCTAGCTGTTGAAATGCTATCGAACTTTCCCGATTGTAGTAAGACCTTTCAAATAATCCCCAGAAAGTTTATTCAGGATTTTATGATATAATTTGCTAATGTTTCTTGGTTCATATTTTTCATACAACTGCAGATGACAGAGTCTGTCAACAGGGTCCGATTTTGAGTTTAATTACCCCCCTTCTCAAACTCAGTTTCAACCGATTTTTGGACACAATGTACTTGGATATCTGAGGATTCTACAAACCAAATTCCAGCTTCATAGAAAAATATTAACATGGCTTTTCTTATTTTTAATTTCAGGCTGAAATGTTAGATTTCTATCAAATTGTTCTAACATAGCATATTCATGGGTCTATTGTGCTCAAACTCTTGGTGTGTTTTCAGTGAAACTCTACTAGCATATTACTTATATTAAGATCTATCAATATTCTAAAGATCAAAATTTTTGGATCACTCTGGCATGGGTTTCCAGGTTGATTCTATACCTCACTTGAATAGGTTTTTCTATCCAAATTTGTCCAACAGTTCAAGCATGCATATTCATCCCATGGTCTGGGTGATCAAACCAGCACCAAATCATTTCATTTTTTTGCTCTATTTACTCATGGTACATCCTATTTTCATGTTATCTAAGCTTTATGCATTATGGTTCTTACATGTTACAGGATCTTGAAGTAGGGCCATTACTCATAATTTCATACCCATAATTTTGGCTAAGTGTTGAACCTTAGGTAACATCATAGTTTTAGTCATCATTTCTAACCCCTTAAGCATGATTTGGGTAAGGTCCTAGCCTTTTATTGACATCATTTTAGTGTATGCAACAATTATAAACCATTATAAACTGAAATCATAGCATCAATTCATCTCAATTTAGCATCAAATAGCAAATTCAACTCAAAAGTACTCATTATACCTTCTTAGATTGGTCTTTTGCACCTCTATTCTCATATAAAAAATCTTATACTCTTCAACTGATTCTCAGCTATGTTGTTCCTTTCACTCCCCTCTTTACAACAAGCCAAGAAACACTCAATTTGGTGAAGAATTGGAGTTATGGTTGTCTCAAATGAGGAGGCTAATGAAGGAAAATGCAGAAATTTTCTATACTGTAACATAAAGGAGTTGAAGAAGGAGAGTGCTGGTTGTTTTTTGTTTTGTTTTTTTTTTTTTTGAACACTGTTGCCTTATGCAGACTTAAGGCATCTATAGTGCCAGTTTAAATTGCATTTATTGAGCAGTTAGTGATCAAACGCCCCATTTTGTTTCTACCACCGACCACTTAATGAAAATGAGTGTTTGAGATTTTTCAAACGCTCAATTTCTCTTTTTTATTTTTTTTATTTTTTGGGGGTTGAGCCCCCATTTACTCCACAATCCCTATTTAATTTTGGGAATGTGCATTCCCTTTTTAATCTTTTTTATTTTTAACATGTCGTGCACGTATAAATTTTTTAAATAAAAAATTAAAAATATTTTTAAAATAATATATAAATATTATTTTTTAAATACTAAAAAATATATGATATTCAAATTTAATAATAAATGTTTCTTTAAAAAATATATATTTTAAAAATAAAAAATATAATTAAAAATTAATTACATATAATTTTTATTTAAGTACATATAAAAAGAAATATGTATTTTATAAATAAAATATTATAAATAATGTAAATAATAGTTTAATGTGATTTTGAGCCACATAAAGTATAATGTAATCAACTTGAACCATTGTAAAAAATAATCTAATAAA
>JAJIYU010004862.1:0-23548 GCA_030144865.1 Tinospora cordifolia
AGAAGATCGTACAAGACGCAACTACAGAGCATACTCTCTTGGTCATGCAACATGATAATTGAATGACATAAATGCAAAGAACAAGAATAAAAGCAAAAAAAATCAAGCTAATCAAACAAGCAAGCATCATCTAAGTCAAAATAATAAATTAAAAGAAAGGAAAAAAACTCACCTCGAGATCGCTTCCTAAATTATTTGTAGCACTTCGTGGTTACTACTTCGCGAACTATTTAGAATAGTTCAAGCAAAGAAGAACTAGAACTAAGGTTGCCAAGAAGGAGGCAAAGAGAGAAAACAAGATGAATTTTCAACTATTGTCTTTGGGATGAATGAAATGAGTGGAGTAGGGGGGTTTATATAGGGCCCTCTTCCAAATAGTTTCTCTATCTTTCCAATGTGAGATTATTCTTTCCCACACATGCCCACTTTAACATCTCAACAAATGAGATATTTCATTCATGAATGCCATTCCTTTATACATTTCTTCTTTATGTATATTATCATCATACTAAACAAAATATTATTTTCATGAGTGCATCTAATTAATACTTTATACACATACTAAACTATATTAATATTATACTAAAAATACTATTTTCTTATTCAAACAGAGAAGCATATATTTACCGAACAATTCTTATATGTCTATTATTAATCAATGTATATTCCTTTATACTTCTATGCTCACTGATTAATTGCATACCCATGACAAACATATATCTGTAATTATATATAAATATATACGTTTATGTGTTTTAAACTCAAATTTCAGTTATTACGTCACTAAAATTTTAGGTATTACACAAGCACCAACAAAATTCAAAGGGCTAACCTTTCGCTCTTTAACAAAAAGGCAAAGCTCCAATCAAATAATGAACAATGCGAAACAGACGAAGTATCCTAATGAATAGAAGCATTCCCGTTGCTGCACCTACTGTTCGTATCTCACCCTCGCCGTCGAAACTTCCCTTCATATCCCTGTTTGCATCTCACCCTCGCTATTGCGTTGCACTACACATTTTGTTCTACGTCGCATGGTCGTCACCATCCACTACTCATGCTCGCATCCACCTCCATTGTTGTGCCTTAGCCCCTAGCATTGTTGTCGCTCACTTCTACTAATGTTGCAACTCCACTGCTATCGTTACTCGTGCTTGTTGCCTTCATCGCTGCTACTGCCTTTTGTTGTTGCTCCTCACATTCATTGTCGATTTGCTCACCTATGCTTCCTCTCACTTCCTATTGCTGCTCAGCAAAGTCTCTACGATAATATTGTTGTTGTTGTTTTTCTTCTTCTTCTATCTCTCTTGCATTCACATGTCTTGCAAAGGAGAAGAGAAGCGATGCCTCACGATAAAGAAGAATTACATTTGATATTTTAGTAAATATTTGTTGATATTTAAAAAGTTTTGAGAGTTCAACAAATATTATTGAAAATATTTTTAAAAAACTATCATTTTTTGTAATTTCCTTAAACTTTTTTTCAAAAATTATATTTCTTTGGGTTATTATTTGTCGGTTTCATGAATCTAAACAAACTTGGAAACTAGGCTTCACGAACCCAAAATTTGGATTCTATAAACCTAGAAAATTAGTTTGTGTTTTGCAAACCCAAAAAATTAGGTTTTATTTTTTGGGATTTACCAAAACTTTTACAAAACTTCATAAAGTTGGGTTTCCTATGGCTAAACAAAAGGGAAAAGAAAGATAATCCATAGAAGCCGAAATAGGAGAAATAGAAATACTTCTAATACAATATTATATTCTATGAATGGAAGATTTAATTGATGTAGAATCATCATGAAGATCAATTAGTGAGGTTTTCAATTGATACAATAAGAATTGCTTATTTATGTTATGATATGAGCTAAAAATTTGGAATCAACTTATGTAATAGGTTGATCCACTAAGCTATTAAGTAGTAGTGTAACATCATATCCCAAAAGATAGTAAGTCTTTTCTTTCTTATGGAAGAAGGTCATTTTTAAAGATTCTATATGATAATGATATCAATTTTTATATGAATATATGAAGCCAAGATAATTATCTTTCAAATAATTATAGTGATAGGGAAAGAAAATGAGCCTATGCTTTAGTCTTCTGAAGGTGAGAGAAAAGATGAAATTAATTATGAGTCAATATTAAAATTTAAAAATCATGTAAATGTAATCAACTTTTTTGATGTGAAAAAATGATATCAATTTATAAAAAATCTTAATTTTTTTAGAATTGATTGAGATGAAACACCATAAGAATAATTGATTGTTGAGTCGTATGAGGTAAGAAACTCTCATGTCACGAATCTAAGGAAAAGAACCACCTATTCTGATTGAGGAGAGCAAATCGTTTGACACGGAGATTCTGAAATTGTAGAGGCTTGGATAAAATTCCATAATTTGTTGAAAATAACGAGGCGGTTTGGATAAGAATACTATTGATTTATGAAATTGGAAGTAACTAAGAAATCAATTACTAATCCCGTGTAAGTACCTCTATGGAATATACCTTGACCAAAAATTGAAGAGTAATGACACCGAGTTATTAATTTCAACAGTTTCTCATATAAAATTGTTGACTCTAAGAATATAGTAATATGGAGAAGAAGAAATTATTTGAAGCACTGACACAATTGAAAGTGCCCCTTGTTTCAAAGAGAGGACAAGTTATTCTTTATAAATTACATGACATAATAAAAACTTTTATTATGCTTTTATTAACTGATTTATGTATCAAATTCCACTCTCTTCATGGTCAAGGACTAATGATGTATTTTGTCTACAAAGTCTACGAGTTTTGATATAACCAACATGCTCTGCTTTTTTATAAATTATTAAAAGGAATAATTAAAAGTATATGTATGAGACACAATCTGCTAAATTAATTTTATTGAATCTATTTCACATACATTACTATAAAATAATAATGATCTTGTCTATTTAGATTTATAATACCTGAGGGGCTGATGAGACTATTTTAGAAAAATTCAATTGTCTCAGTTCTCAAGTGATCACATAAAAAACTTGAGTTCATTTTGAATTTTCTTCTAGATCAATGACAATTGCTATATATATTGTCGTCATATTGCATTAAAATACCTGATTACTTGATCAAATCTGATTGCTTGATCAACTCTGATTACTTCTAATCTTCATATTGAATATTGTTTCTTTGACTACAGCAATAATAACATCACTTGTATAAGCATGTCGATGATTAGTAGTTCTTACAAACATTAATTTTCAAGCCTTGTTATTGTCAGCTATATTTAAATTGTTGATGTTGAATCATATCATTTTCTTTATTTTAATTGCTTTTTTCAGTTTTCAATGCAAAGGGTGAATAAAAAAAAGTATTTTTTTATTCAAAAAGAAATAAATAAACCTGCATTTGGTTATTTCTTTTCATCATGCCCCTTTCCTTTGGTTCCACATTATAACTCCAAAATAACGAATTGAGTATGTATGAAAATTAGATGCAACTATCAAAATAGCCTCCCATTTCACTTCTACTATTTGATATTTTTTTTAATAGATAATGAGGGAGAATGGGAAAGAAAAAAAAAAAAAAAAGAGAATGTGGGAAGAAGGAGATGAAAAAAGTGAAGGTTTTAGGGTTTATTGGGAAGTGTTCCAGATGAAGTATGTGTTGTCTGAAGATGATAAAAAAAAGAGGATTTAAAAAAAAAAATCTTTTTCTGAATCTTTTCAATCTTCTAATTGAACTTGAGAGTTATAACATCTGCAAGAGAGAGAGAGAGAGAGAGAGAGAGAGAGAGAGAGAGAGAGAGAGAGAACGTTGAAACTCTAACAGTTGTTTAGGAGGTGCAATCTTAGGCATTAAAATTAGAATTATAAAGATTTTCATGTAAAATTACATGAATAAAAAAAAAAAAAATCATTGAATGCATTTCGTGGTGGAAAAAAAAATGATGCCCTTATTAAGAAAATCATAAATTTGAGTGCTTGATTGATAAAAGATTAAGGAAAGAGATGTTCAACTGTTTTTTTTTTCTCTTCACAATTTTTTCTTGTAGAGGTGAAAAGAAAGACATTTTCAGCAAAATATTTCTAAAATTTTTGAAAGTCATAATTATACCATTGAATGACCAACAAAAATAAAGAGTACCTTTTTTTATGTCTAATCAAATAATAATAAATAAATTTTCTTAAAAACATTATTAAAAGGTTCTTTTTTTTTCTTTTTAAATCAATGCTCCCCAAAAGAATAATTTAAAAGTATTATTATTTATTTTATTATTTTGGAGAGCTTCATTACACTTTCCAGTTGAGATGGAAGTTAAGTAGGGTCATTGAATGCCCTCTTCTTGAAATTAATTATTGGACTCACAACCTTAGCTTAGGAAAGCAAATGACCCTTAAATCTTTCAATCGAGAAAAGAAACTTATCAATTGAACTGACTTTGTCACTTGTTCCAGGTCTTAAAAGTAGTTGATTCTGTGATTTCTGTCCTTATTCTTGACTCTCTGGCGGTTCGTTTGCCTTTGTTAAGGCTGAAAAGTGAAGAAATACCAAAGATAATTTGATCCCATCAGGGCCTTTTATTAATTAATTTTACATGGGATCTCTGTTTGGTCTGATGTTCAGTGACTAGAGACATGATTGGACCCTCTGAGACATGTTGTAGGTCCATACACAGCTCTAAATGGCCAAACTACCTCAAGCTTCATTATTCAGTTGAACGGTTGTCTTCTTTTCTCATGGGAACCTTTTTGGATTATATCTTAATCTTGGATTTCATTAAAGAAATAATCAACTAATTTGTTTATGATCAGATGATATATTTTTTTTAAATTTTATTCTACTTTGTAAATCACGAACTAAGTAAATAGTACATGTTAGTAAAAAGAAATTTGAATAGAAAATAATTATCTTGCATAAGAAAGAGGGATCAAATTGGTTGAAAAAAAAAATAGTTGAATGCTAACTTGGATTGAAGAGATAGAGGTTATGGGCCCAAAGTATGGGCTCGTAAGTTAATTGTATATAATTATGTAATTTAAATCAAACTTACTAATTCTTGTAAACTTTGTTGCTGTCCATTTATTTTTTTATAAATAAATTAATCTTCTTATTAGAAAATATAGAATTTCTGAAATACAAGACCACCAAAAAAAAGCAAGATTTTCAATTTGTTAGAAATCAATTTATAGTGCTTTGAATTGATTTAATAGTCGAATCCAAAGAGACAAATACTGTTTGATCTTTAAGCACAAGAGAAAAGACAACATTCTATCTTAGAACATTATATCTGCAATCTTCTATCAATCGATTTTTATTCTTTTTCTTATTACTATTTTGTTTTAGCAGTATTATTAAATTTTGATATATGATGCTGTAATTAATATTGGTTTGGGTGGCTAGTGGTGGCTTGTGGGTGCCAAGCATAAATGAAATAAATTCAAATAATTTGAATAAAGGGATTTGTTGAGATGTAACCTTCAACATTAATGACAATAGTAGTCAACTGTGCATCTGTAGGACAAACATTTCTTAAGACAACTTGCATGAAAAATAAGGAATTTATTGTGTATTAAACAAACAGTGTTAATGGCACGTTGGCATTTATATAATCTAGTCCTTTTATAGTCACCACTTTAATACCTTCCATTAAAACTCTTCATCATATATGGTCAACCAATATTCTTCAAGACAGAATTACGAGGGCATGTGGACTTCTTAATTAATGCCACATTCTTTTGCCAACCTCCTTTTAGTTAACTTATTAGCCTCCTTTTTTTTTTCCTTAAATTCCTTAACCTCCCACCTATTTATCATGTCATGTTTGTTACATAAGATTGAAATATGATAGGATAAAAAATTGTCCTAATCCAGTGTTTAATGCTATATAGAATAAGATAAAAATTTATTCGGGCCCACATCACTTATCCCATGTTAGTTATCCTACCAATTTTTTTTATTTTTATTTTTTTAAAAAATATTTTTAAAAAATTTTTATATCCTATCTTATCTAATCCTATTCTATCCTACTGAAATAATTTTATCCTATCTTGTGCACTAAATGAGCCCTCAAAGATCTAAATTATAGTTCTCATAATTTAAAAAAAAATTAGAAATTGAGTCATGATCTTGTTATTCGCCACGTCTAAGTCAATGTAATAAATTTTGCTATCGTGTGTGACTATTTTGCCTTCAACCACATTGATCAATTATTATGGACATAGATAATCAAACTCCTATCACTTTTAAGGTCCTCATTAACTGATCTATTCAATATCATTACTAATTTAGTAGATCGAAGAATGAGACTCACGAAACCTTTATCCGCATGATAGCTTAGGCGATTGGTCAAAAAATTCACTGATCGGTGTGTAATTCCATCAATCACATAAGAAACCCAAGCAATCAGTGTAAATATTAATTTACTTTGACATGGAAAATTGCTATTAATAGGTTGATGGGCTATTAGATTATCTTTTGACAACCTTATTAAGACGTGAGCATGGAACTTTAGATAAATTTCACAAGTTTATTCTATCGTTTTAAATTATCTATTCCTCATCTTCTTTTATTTTTTATTATGTAATGAATGATAATCATTTTTTTTTGAGTGCGTTTGTAAAGTAAGTGGTAAGGAAATATGAGCTTTATTGCTGGACACCATTTGAAATCTTAAACTAGAATGAAAGAAGAACATAGAAAATAAAAATTGAAGCAGAGAATTTGTACTATCCCAGTTCTTGGTCCTTTCAATTTTGTCACATTTGTATCACGTGTGGAGAAGCAGTCCTATTCTACATTCAATGTTATACACGTGTCAACCGCCGAAAATTGAGATGTTACTTTTCCCACATTCAAATCATATTAAATACATTTTGGACACATGATATCTCATCTACTCATTTGTCTCTTAGACCTACCAAGAAATAACCCATGAAAATAAATGAAGATAATCAAATAAATAAGTCATTAGCTTCAACAATTAAAGTTTAATAAAACGTGGAACCAAGTTTCCAATTGAAAATCTCTAAAGCATCGCCTATATGGCCAAAATCCAAACTATAAAGAGAGTCAACACTAAAAATTATTGGATGACCATATTGCCTATTCTAAATCGTATACTTGAATGAAAATAACATATAAATCGGTTTAAGGACTGTATGTATAATCTATACTAACTAATCAAATGAAGATGTCCTCAATCAATCTCCACTGTGAGGTTAGCAAACTGACTAGTAAAATGTCCTGGAGGTGTTGATTAGCAAGCACTACCTCAAAAGTTACCTGAAATGGAAAGGTGGGGTGAGCTCGAGAGCCCAGTGAATCATACACAGTACATCAATAACATTATTTAAATCAAACACAGAACATGCAACCATTTATCAAACATTAGACATTTCATACATTAGGTTATTAACAATCGTTATTTAGACTGAAGGGCTTAACCTTGGTGTTCTGTCATCATAATCGTATCAAATGGAAAGAGAAAAAGTGCAATATATGCCAAAGTCCAATGGTACAAGGAAACACACCTATTATCCAACCCGAGAATGAGAGACACACCCATCACTCATTCTCTAAGAACTAGGGTCACACCCATAGTTCTATCATAAAAAACCAGGGACAAATCCATCATTCCTTATCACAAGAACACCCACAATGATCCCCTGTAGACCATTGCGAAGGTACGCCGTTCAATTCTCAATTTATCTTTGCATGAAAATCAACAAACATCTCATGAAAAGCATAGTTATCATATTATCATGTATAGCACATCACTATACAATAACTTAATCTTGCTGATCATCTCATGAAAATATAAATAAAGCAATAATCATCTTATATTATAAAAGCTTGTAAACACTAAACATGGACATATAATTTTTGTTATTATAGCAATCATGTATTTATGCTATTCATAAATCATTCAAACAACATCCTAACATACTTTGAGGCATTCAAGCAATATACACACACCACATGTTTAGCATTAAAATTAAAACAATACTAGGAAGTAAGGTAATCATTTCCACCTGTCTAATAAGTTCCTTTGGGCCCTTGCTTGTAGTTGTGTTGCTTTGGATCTTTAACCTTTAAGATTTAACACAAATATTATTTGAGTTTCAAGTATTATCAATGTGTTCAAATCATAATGTAATGATTTCATAGTCATGGTGTATATGTGAGGGCAAAGAGAAGAAGACGACGCATTACTGCGGCAAACACGCTACTATGAAAAAGACGAACATGGTCTCGACATGTTACCAGTGTACCCTAATTGCACTACCGCGGTAGTCTGCGTTCTAATCAGGTGAACAGTGCACTACCGCAGTAGTCACATGATTTCTAGAAAATCACACTCTATTTGTGTGTTTCTTGTTCCCCTTCATGCATGACACTTCGATGCATCAAACTTAAAACTCAAAAACAAGTATTCTAATGGACAAAAGAGTTTTTATACTTTGATATTATTTGTTCCTCCTTGGTTTGCCTCCAAAGAATGTTTAGGATGGTTTCAAGAAATCTTTTTCATTGAATGAGCCATCATAATATGAGACAATGTGAAACAATAATGAAGACATGTGTTGTGAGCGAATCAGTCTCTTACCTTGTCTACAATTGATTGTGAAGTCGCAACAATCGAACCCCTCGATGATTATGTAGCTCTTCTTTACTGTTTACTTGAGAGACTGTTAAGAGAAGTTGAAATGGTTGGAATTTGACTTAGAATGAGTGCAAAGGAATGAAAGTGTCGACTGAGAATGGTAGGGTTTGATTCGAGGGAGGAGGTGTGATTGCAGAATGAAACCACAAGTTTTAGGGTTTCTACGCAATGTTCCACTTATATATGCATGCATTCGCATTATTGCGGTAACTGCAATTGCAGCCAATTTATGGGTTTTGACTTGCATTACGGTAGTATTTTGAGTCTTTTGTGTTATTTTCATGTTTTCGTCAATATTTCTGATGTTTATCCAAATATACAAATATTTATTATTTATTTTAGGTTTATTGACACTTGTATTATATGATTATGAAGTGTTTATACGTTTTATTCATTTATTCAAATTATTTTAATTTTATTAACTTCAAAATTTTATATATGGTTTATTAGCTTTTGGGGTATTACAACCAACCCCCCTTAAGAGAATTTTGTCCTCGAAATTTGAAAGAGTAAATTTACCTATACGATGTTATCAATTTAGGCGCTTCTGGTGAAGAGATCTGGGTATTTCAAACCCAGGTCATGATGGTTTTTTTAGGTCGTGATATCTCCATAGAACCTTGACTAGAGGGATATACTTGGTTCTGAGATTCTGTACCTTCCAATCTAATATCCGGATCGCCAACTCTTCGTAAATGGCATCATCCATGATATCAATTTCCTCCCAATGTATGATGAGAAAGGGATTTGGTTCGTATTTTTGTGTATCAATACATGGAATACATTATGGATCAAGGACATCCTATTCAACGGATCTAACTCATAGGCACATTCACCAACCTGTTTAAGTATTTCAAACGAATTGATGAACCTTGGTGACAACTTTCCCTTGAATCGGAATTGTTTGATCCCTTTCTTAGGGCTGATCCCCAGAAAAGCTTTGTCACCCGATTGGAATTCTAGAGGTCTTTGCCTTTTATTTGCATAATTCTTTTGCCTACTGTTAGTAATGACCAACCTCTTCTGAACCTGCTTCACCTGTGTGGTCATCTCTTCTACCATTTTTGGTCCTGTGAGCACCTGGTCTTCAAAATTCGCCCAGCATGATGGTGATCTACAGGGTCTGCTATAAAATGCTTCATTATGGAGCCATTCATATGCTCGCCTGATAACTATCATTATAGGTAAACTCTGCCAAATGTAAGTATTTGCTCCAATTGCCCTTGAAATCAAACGCACAATCTCTTAATATATCCTCTAGTATCTGTGTAACTCTCTCAAACTATCCATCTATTTGAGGATAGAAGGCAGTGCTCATGGTGAGTCGGCTTCCTAACTCTTTCTGTAGACTCTGCCAGAATTGAGATGTAAACCTGGAATCTCTGTCTGACATGATGGTCTTTGGAACACCATGTAGTCTCGCTATTTTTTCATCGTAGATATCTCGTTGCTTCCCAAATGAGTCTGTAGATCAAATGGGCAAGAAATGGGTTACCTTCATCAAATAGTCTACAATCACCCATATAGTGTCTTCCCTTTTCTGATTTCTAAGCGAACCACTAACAAAATCCATGACAATGATGTTCCACTTCCATTTTGGTATTGAGAGTGGTTGCAACATCCTTGTGGGTTTTTGGTGTTTAGCCTTTACCGGTTGGCAAGTCAAAGACATACTTGGTTATGTTCCTCTTCATGCCTCTCCATCAATATACTTTCCTAAGATTCTGATACATCTTGTCCCCTCCTGGATGCATGGTGTACTTGGTCTAATGTGTTTCATCTAGAATGATTTTTCTACTCTGCCCACTTTCAGGTACACAGATTCTGTCTCCAAGTCTGAGTGTATCTTCAGCAGTGATTCTAAAATCAGTATGGTTACCTCGCTTGACACCCTCCACCAGATTAATGATCAATTTATCCCCTTGTCGTTCATCTCCTATTTGGAGTAAGAGATCTGGTTGACAAGCCATGGCATATAGATATACGCGATTACTGTCTGAAGTTATACCTAGGTTGTAATCACTGATCAGCTGATACATTTGCCCCTTATCTTTGTTACTCTTATTGAACTTCCTACTAAGCGCATCGACTACCACGTTAGCCTTTCCTGGATGATATTGCAGCTAGAAGTCATAGTTTTTTAGGAATTTTATCCACCTCCACTTTTGAAGGTTCAATTCTTTTTGGGTATAAATATACTTCAGGCTCTTATGATTTGAGAATAAATCAAGGTTCTTTCCATAGAGGTAACACATCCAAATCTTTAGTGCAAAAATGATTGCCGCTGACTCCAGATCATGTGTGGGATAGTTTTGCTCATGGATCTTCAATTGATGTGAAGCATAAGCTATTACTTTCCCTTCGTGCATCAACAAAACGCATAAACTATTTTGTGAAGCATCAGTATATAGGACATATCTTAACCGTGAGTAGGTGTGACTAAGATAGGTGTTGAAGTTAACATCTTCTTCAATTCTTGGAATGAGCGTTCACACTTTTTGTCCCAAATGAATTCTCTCCTTTTTTGGTTAATTTGGTCACTGATATAGCTAGCTTCGAGAAGTCTTAGATGAACTTGCAATAATATCCTACCAAACCTAAGAAGCTTTTAATTTATGTAACTATCTTAGGATGCTTTCAATTTGATACTGCCTCGACTTTCTCAGGATCTACAGACATTTCTTTAGCTAAAACAACATGGCCAAGAAACTTGACCTTCTTCATCCATAATTCACACTTGCTAAACTTAGCATAGAGTTCATTTCTTCGCAAAGTTTCTGAGACAATTCTCAAGTGCCCTATGTGCTCAGCCTCTAATCAGGAGTAGATTAGGATGTCATCTACAAACACCATGACAAACTGATCTAAATACTGTCTAAAGACTTTTCTTATCAGGTCCATGAATGTAGCCAGTGCGTTTGTCAAACGAAACGACATCACCATGAACTCCAAATACCCATATCGAGTTTTGAAACTTGTCTAGTGTATGTCAGTTTTATGGATCTTCAATTGTGATATCCTAACCTTAGATCAATCTTGGAAAAACAAGTAGCTCCCCTAAATTGATCAAACAGGTCATATATCCTGGGCAATGGGTATTTGTTCTTTACCGTTACCTGGTTTTTCTTTTGATAATCAACACAAAGCCTCATAGATCCATCCATTTTCTTTACAAATAGAACTAGGGCTTCCCAAGGTGACTTACTAGGTCTGATAAATCCCTTCTCACGGAGCTCATCTAATTGTGTCTTTAGCTCAATCAGTTCTACTGATGCCATTCTATAGGGTGGAATGGCTATGGGATCTGTGCTTGGGTGTAACTCAATCAACTCCACCTGTTTGTGCGATGGTAGTCTCGGTAGATCATTTGGAAATACACCTGCATATTTTTGCACTACAGGTATCTCTTGTATTTCTCTAAGTTTTTCAACATCTTCTTCTAGCAATTGTTTGAAGTCTCCCTTCTATTTTAAATTGTGTAGCATAACTAACATGGGACTCCTTGGCAATCTTTGCATATCCCCTTTATCTCAAACACATCCCTAGAAGGCAATGTCACAGTCACCCTTCGTTTTTAACGGTCTATTTTGGCTTGGTATTTGGTCAGCCAATCCATACCCAAAATTACATCATATCCATGAAAAGGAAGTAGACAGAGATTAGCTGAAATCAACTTCTCTCCAAATCTAAGATCGCATTTACAATACTTAATGGAATTCATTGTGGTCCCTATGGGTGTGGCTATGTGTAATGTCATAGATAATGAGTTTGTCGCCAACTATAATCTATTCACTAAGTGTTTAGAAATGAAAGACTTAGTAGCACCCAAGTCAAATATGACTTTCACAAAAGCATTAAACAGAAGAAATGTACCTTCCAGTGCAGGTGCAATATTAGCCTAGGAATTAAAATCATAAAGTCAGGCCTGGTTCTTTCCTTGACCATGATTCTGGTTTTGCCCCTGATTTTGCCGTGGTTGGGGCTATGGTTGTTGTCTCTGTTGTGGATGACTGTCCTATCCACATGCTTGCCATTGCTATGAAGGAGCGGGAGCTCTATTCAGATAGTTCCTGGCAATATGCCCTTTCTGGTGACATTGGTAACACAATCTTTGCCTCTTAGCCTATTCCCTATGTGCATCCCTTCCACGGTCTATCCATAATTGCAGGTTCTGAGGTTTGTTACAATTCTGTGTTTGGTTCTGATTCTATGATGCTTTGTACCCATATTGTCTATTCTACTTCTTCTGTGAGCCTCCTGTAGCTTGGTCTATCTTTGATCGCTTGTGTCTATTCCTCAAAGCTTGTTCATACTTGAGATCTCGCTCGATTAGCTACACTCTAACCATCATTTCTTTAAGAGTGGTTAATCTTAAAGGATGGATGATCTTTCGTATTTCTACATTCAGTCCCTTAGCAAAGCTATTTGCCTTGGACTGTTCATCCTTTTTTAGCTCAGGGGCAAACCTAGATAATTTTATGAATTTCTATTCATGCATTGCCACTGTCATTGTCTTCTGCATTAATGGGATGAACTTCGATTGTAATTGCTTCATCTTTGCTATGGAGAAAAAGTTCGCATAAAATAGAGTCTTAAACTGCTCCCATGTCATAATGGATACATTCGTAGAAGGACCATTCATAACCATCTCCCACTAACGTTAGGTGGCTCCAACAAACTGGTTTACTGCTAATGCAACTTTCCTAGGGCCAGTTGCCCCCAAGGCATTCAAGTGTTTGTTCATCTCAGTGAACCACTTATCCGTTGCCAAGTCATCTGTTATACACTCAAAAGTAATGGGTCGCAGCTTTTGGAACTCCATTAATAGGTTCTTTTGTTCTATATCATCCACAATCAATCGGTCTGATACCATTGGACTGTTAGGGAACAAAACCTGATGAATTTGGGCTTGAGGCTGTACCTCTGGCTGTGGCTAGTTTTGAAACTTTTGGTAGATTTCTCATAACTTGTTCTACCACTTGCCGAGAGAATTTGGCCAACATGTCTGTAATTACCACTGTCCCAACTAGAGCTTCTGCAACTAGCACTCCATTTTTCTTTTGCCCTAACTCATTGGTATTTTCATCTCTCGTGCCGTTACTCCTTATTTTTGCCATTACCCACAAGCCAAAATTCATTTTAGTATCCCATAAGTCAACATGATATTAGAAAAGAAAAATCTCAATATGTATAAGGAGCATCATAACTTTATTTCCATTTAATCTGAGTTATATGAACCCCTTTTTCTCAAACTCCGAATACTAAATGCTTTTGCAAGTTGTGATAATGCCATCTTTCATATTTTCTTTCATATTTTGTGATCTTATTGTCAAAGTTTTTCTTGCATCATTCGTACTATTACAATTCTAGATTCATGTCTCTAAGTTCTCAGTTTGTTTAGTGGCCTATCAGCTTATGTTTCTAAGTCTGAAATTTGAGGTTTTCAAGTCCTCATGCTTGTTTTGGATACATGATTTTTGGTTTCATATAAAAATGTTCAAAATCATAATATTAAAGAGCATTCAAGCAACCACTTAATCAACACACAATTCAAGCTAGCATAGAGAGATTTCCATGCTTCCATCTATGCCTCCGAGTTCAAGTGTCCCATATCACTCTTGGCTGGGGACATACGTTTCCACTCAAAAACGTCATTACATCTAAACAATTTTGCAAATGTCTTGAAGACTAAGATCTCTCAAGTTTCACTACACTTGACCATCCCATACCAGCCAACTATAGGGAAACAAACTCTGTTAGAGTCACCGACCATTCACCAATCATGGCCTGTCAATCTCCAAGTTCAGGATTCCTTCATATCCCAATTCCTATGCGTCCCATACCATGCAAAAACTACTAGAAGTACAGGATTGTCTCGATTTTGTATCATGACCAAACAAGTGTTTCGTTATTCACACATTTCAGTTTCTAACTTATGTCCTAATGATTTTTTTTATTTGTGATCCACTATGCCTCATTGATAATGCCCAAGTCTCTACCTATAGTCTTTTTTCCTAGACCTAAGGTCTCACTATTCGGCTGAGTAGTTCTTCCCTTGAACCAACAACCTGACATCAACTCTAGATACCACCTTTGGCATCCTACTAAACATCTTCCTCAGTAGTTCTATCAACTGAGTCAACTAAAACATTAGAGTAGACATTTATCCATTAAGTAATATCTAGCCTAATACTTTACAGTCTAAACTCTTATCTCGCCAAGTAAATTACTAATTGAGCTCTGATACCAACTTTGTAATGTTCCAGTTTTCGGTGGTTGACACGTGTATAACATTTAATGTAGAATAGGTGTGCTTCTCTGCACATGACACAAATGTGATGACATTGAAAGGACCGAGAATTGGGGTGTTACAAAATTGGATAAGAAGATGAAGGCTCTTCTTTCTCACAAACTCATACATGTATTACATTTCTTTTAAACATATGCATTTAAATTTGACAAGAACCAATGATCATTTGAGATCTATACAATCTCCAGAACAGACAATATCCAACTTCTAACATCCTAAGTTAACGCCTCTTAACAACTAAATTAAATCAACAACTCATACCACAAAATATTCTTAACAACTATACCAGATTGGTTTAAGAGATGAAAATTGAAATTGAGAAGTTGTTATTCCCTTAATCAGGATATCAAATGCTGCAAAAAACATATCTTAAATTTATGGTGCTATAATATAAAAGACAGATTAGAAAAAGAAGAACCATCAAGAAGTGATAACTTATGACCATTAGAAATAGGAAAATCAACAAGCTTAGAATTAACATTCCAGTTTTGAATAAGAAATCATAGTGAGGAATAAACCAAAATTAGTTCTTGACACTTCAAAGTTGAGAAATAAATCAACTTCTTCAAGTGTTTCAAGAGCAAACTTGGAATTCATCCATTTTATCAAATCATGACCTTGCTTGGAGTTTAAACCAACAACCGAAATATCATCAACATAAAGCAAAGAAAAGCCAAATCATCTAAGGAACAAATAACATTAAATGTTGAATTGTGCAATCCCCAATATACTTGTTGATTTAAATTAAATATCAAAATAGAAAAATGCAGAAGAGTGTTACCAGAATAGTCAATGATGTTTCACATGTTTTTTTATTTTTTTAAAAAATTTGACTAGATTAGATTGTACTATAAATTGAGTAAGCGCAAATGCCTTCAATCACTATAAATTATGGAGAATAATTGCTCACAAATAATTGTTATTTATTGTATATTGCTCAAATTATATTTTTAAAACAGGAAGATAATCTGATTTATATAATAGAGTAATGCACACAACTAGAAGATATGTACTTTTAGTTCAACCAAAAGACATGTACGGTTCAAATGAACCACTTCCAACAAACTCCCACTTATACACACACACACACACACACCATGTGGACCATTAAGTTTTAAATATTTGTGAGAAACTCTCCCAATTGCACATGCAACCCTCCTACTTGCACATACAACTCTTCCACACCTTAGTTGACCCCCACCTAGCTGCAAAACTATTAGAAATAAGTAGATTCTAAAAGTCAAGTGTATGATAGATAGGTGTATAGACGTATACAAGGCTTGTTTAGTAGCTAAAGGATACGCCCAATATGAATAGGTAGATTATGAGGAAACTTTTTCTCCTGCTATTCAATTTATCTCAATCTATTTGATTCTAGCTATTATTGCATATTCGGACCTTGAATTGGTTCAAATGGATGTTAAAAACACATTTCTAAATGAAGAACAACTTAAGAAAATTTATATGGATCAATCGAAATGTTTTATATCTGAGGGTCATAAGCACGAAGCTCACAAGCTAAATAGATCCATTTATAGGCTTAAACAATCATCTAGATAGTAAAATCTACAATTTCATCGAGTCATTACTTCTAATGGGTTTACAATGCCTAAAGAAGATCACTGTATTCACATTAAACAATTTAAGGCTAACTTGATAATTTTGTCCTCATATGTTGATGAAATATTAATAGCTAGAAATAGTAAGGAGTTGATTGTGGCCACTAAAGAGTAGTAGTCTTCTACTTTTGTGATCAAAGATAGGGGAGATGTAAATTATATTCTTAGTGTTAAGATATATAGAAATTGTTCAAAATGAATTTTAGGTTTATCTCAAGAAACATGTAGTAACAAGATACTTGACAATTCCAAATGCAAAAGTGCAAACTCGTAGACAATCTAATTGCAAAAGATAAATCCTTGAGCCTTGAGATGTATCCTCAAAAGGATAAGATGTCTCGTATACCATATTCTAGTGCTATAGGTTGTTTAATTTATGCAACAATATACACAAGACCTGATATATGTAATTTGGTTGGATTGGTTGGATCAATCTAATCCTGGACTTGCTCATTGGCAAGTAGGTAAGAGGATATTACAATATCTTCATGGAGTTGCTATTAATAAGTTACGTTATCATGGTTCAAATCTATAATTAATTGACTATGGTGATGCAAATTTGAATGCTGATCTAAATGAAAGAAAACTTACATTAAAATATGCATTCTTACTTAATGGAGGAGCTATTTCATGGAGTTGCAAAAAGCAATCTTGCCTTGCCCAGTCTGTAATGGAAACATAATTCATTGTTTATTCTATTATAATGCAAGAAGCTATTTTGTTGTAACAATTCTTTTACAATTTTGGAGTTGTCACATATTGTTGGGATCATTACAAGTGTACAGGATTGCAATAATAATACATGGTAAATACCATATATCGTCCTTGAAAAATAGTTTGTGGTTAAAATCTCAAATACCAATTTAATTTTAGTCTCAATTTTATTGAGACTCACAATCAAATTAAATATTAAAAATTTAAATTAAATCAAAAGCAAATTAAAAACAAGCGAATATTGAATTAAAAACTATATGAATTAAATAACTAGGATTATGAAATCTCAAGTATTCCCCTTCAATTTCTATTTCAATTAATCTGATATTAATTCTATAGGTTACAACACTTTCACTAAAACCTTCTTCCAAGGTGCCTTAATATCTATTAATCAAATTGCTTAATACCCCTTCCCGAGGTGTACAATCAACAAACCAATACATTAAAATCCTAATTCCTATGCAACGTCTTAAAGAATCAACAACATTCAAGTCAATTGATTGTTCTAGGTCTATATTTTGATTATCCAATTCTTAAACCTCTCTCCCGAGTTAGTTTAACAACACTTTGAAATCAATCTATTTATGGCCAGTAGATAAACAACATTAAGATCACAAAATACAAAACAACATTAAGATCACAAAATACAAAACAAAACATTAGAATAGATTAATTGAACATCATAATCAAAGGTTCCCACAACATTAAGATCACAAGATAAACAACATTAAGATCACAAAATACAAAACAAAATATTAGAATAGATTAATTGAACATCAGAATCAAAGGTTCCCACAATTAAAATCACATCTTACAAATTAAAAGAACTTAGTTAGATATAGCGCAAAAAATCTCAAAACAAAGATTTTAACAAATAAGATCATACTCTCATTATGTTCTTGTTCTTCGTCTTTGTCTTCAATTTTCTTCTCCTTTTCCGCTCTGGCCGTCAACAATAAAACTAACAACAAAATAATGAATTATGAATAATCTAATACACAAGTTATTTATAATGTCTTTATAAAACTCGTAGAAAACCCTAACTAGAAACTAGCATTCGTTTTGTGCTCATACATTGTTTTTTGCTTCATGTTTCCAATCATGCCCTTGCTTGTTCTTCTAATTTACGAGTCTGCCATATTCCAAATTCACTTCCAATCGTGCCACAATTTAATCAACATAATCATCGATTTTGCATTCTTCCATTCCAGTCGAACCATACCTTTGTGTTGTGAATTACCATGTTGCCATTGCTTCAATTTACAATTACGCTATTTGCTTCATGCATCGTTTGTTTTGGTTTTGGGTTGGACCTTGTGTTTTTGGGCTTTGGCGATGTTGAATGGGCCTTTGTTTTGGGTTTAGACTTTGCACCCTTTTGTCTTTCTATCTTATATATACCTGTTCCTAATTATTCTAAACCTGCACAAACAAATCTGAATCCTTCCTCGAGTATAAATCACAATTGTAAATGATAAAGACTATATTAAAATTTTCAAAATGCATAAACACAAGCAATACTCTTAGAAATGCTTATGCACCTAATTATAAATAAATATATCTAATTTTTATCTAAACTCATACAAATTGAATATAAAAAACATATAATATTATGTGTATGCAATCCAATTAATGAATACCCCCAAACTTAAACTATTATTCATCTCCGAACAATGATTCAACTCTAAAATTGACACATCATACCATATAGAATTAAATTTTTTTTCACTCATCATTGCAACCTCAATCTTTTATTCTTATAGTTTGTGATTCATTAACACTTCCCTAGGGCCATTAAAGTTGTTTAGATTTTCAATCTACCCTCTATTCTTCCTTAACTTCACCCTCTCATCAGTCATTATCTCAGTCCTCCTAGATTTTGTACGCGATTTGCAATTATCATCCTACTCCTATAAATCATCTCCTAATACCTAAGTACACAAACCCTCTCAATGCCCTCCTCTATCAATCCTCTACTCAAGTCAAACTGTAGTTAAGATCAATGGTCTTTCTTTTAGGTTGTAACATGACTTGACTCAAGGTACAAGTGTAACAGAATTTTAAATCTAACTCAAGTGTACACTCACAACAATAATAACCTATTTTGTTTGATTTTCTTAGTGTAGCTTGATCATTTCTATTTAATTATTTGTTTTCTTCATTCATGCTCACAAACTTGTTTTCATAGCTTCCCTAAACTTATTTAATCACATGCATTCCACTTTGTACTCATATGTACACATAAATATATGAACCCTTTTTTATTTTTCTTTTTTTGTTTAACAAAATCAAAACAGAAATAAAAACTAAAAATATATGTATCTCAATGTCAGTATCCCCTCCTTTTTTCACGTCATCAGAATAAATAGTATTATAACTATGAGTGCACACAAATATGTTCAATTGAGATATTTACAAAAAGATAGAGTGTTTACCTATAATGTTTAGGTTCATAACAATAAAATAGGCTTTAAGGCTCAAAATTAGCTGCAAAGGATTACTAAGTACTGGGACCAGCCTTTAGGTTAGAACTCAAACAATGATGACCTACTTCATTTTTCTCATAGAGTCATTCCTAAGTAATGTTCGAAATAGATTTAATTATTTTAAGAATCTGTGAGAAATTATCTCTATTTGTGGTTTGGTTTCTACTCCTCACTTTCTTTAATTTTCAGATTCTCAATTTACCTAAGACTATAGAGATTTGTCAAGGTCAAATTTTGGACAAACCTAGCACATAGACTATATGAAAGTACCCTACTTTTTTGTCTCATCACACTAGAGGAATTTTTAATTTTATAGGTTATTCAGTGAAAATTTTCAAAAATATGGTATGGATCTAGCCTAAGTGATACTTATATGCTCTAAATGCTCATGCCCTAAAGCTAATATGTATATGTATTAATCCTAAATAAATAATCTTAATATTTAAATATAATGGAAGAATTTCAATAATAGCTATGTATATGATATGCCCATTTATATGCAGTTTTGAAGCAATAGAGTACACAAAATATATAAATATAAAGGAAAAAATGACTTTAAATTGAAGAAATTGAAGAAGAATTTCTTCAATGTGCACCCCCAAACTTAAACTATGCCTTGTCCTTAAGAACAACTTCACTTTGATGCTCACATGGAAGACAATATGCTAAAGCACTCAGAAAACTTGCATATTACACAAAGAAGATGACAAATATTAGAAAGGTAACAACTACAATGCATGCAAATTTTTTTTTATTTTTTTACTACTAAACTAAAATGCATGCATATTTAGGAAATTAAAATAAACCCTAACTAAATAAATGGACATAAATGAAAAATAAAAACTAGTGCATTGCATCCCACTAAGCACCATGTTCAACGTCGTTAGCTCGACGTGGATACTGGTTAATCGAAGCCCAATTTGTTGATCTTTCTGAACACCTTGGCTTTGGGTAACTCTTGCTTTATAATATCCGGTGATTACTTATGATTTAGCAAATGGTGATGTAACTAATGCATAAGAATTCTCTGAGTATCAACATCATCATGTAGCTCTTTAATAGCATAGATACGCTTTTGGTGTACTTGTAAAACCTTCCCTTTAGTAGATTCAACATCTTTAACTTCAATATTAGGAGGTCTGAGCTTTTTAATCTCTATCTCAGTGCCAGCTTGTACCAGATTTACCTTCTTGCATTTTTGTACTTTAGTTGGTTGCCTCACAAATTGATAGATGCTGAAAATAACTCATTCTTCTTTCACTCTCAGTGTGAGCTCTCCCTGACAACATTTGTTAGGGTCTGACTAGTTGCTAAGAATGACCGCCCAAGAATTAGTGGTATCTTTCCATCTTCTTCCATATCGAGAACAAGAAAATGCACCAAGAAGATAAACTTATCCACTTTTATTAGAACATCCTCAATAACGCCCCATGGATAACTAAGAGCACGGTCTGCAAGCCGAAGGGTAATAGCTATAGGCTTGATTTTAGAGAGGCCCAACCGTCTATATAGTGATATTGGCATGAGATTTATGCTTGCCCCTAAGTTACAAAGAGCTTTCTCAACTTTTATTTTACTTATTTGGCAAGGAATAATGAAACTCTCCGAATCATTAAGCTTCTGAGGCAGCTTTCTTTGAATTATAGCACTGCACTCCTCTATCAACTGCATAGTCTCATGAACTATTTGCTTCTTATAAAACCTCTGCGGAAAGGGTAATGGAGGAGGCTCAAGGTATTTGTTGCCTTAAATAGTTATATCAAGAAATATGCCCTTCTTTTGCCCATCAGTAAGTACTGTATTAATTGGCTTTGTAAGAATGGGTAGGCTCATCAAGTGGCATTGTGGGACTAGATGGAATCGGTGGGCTTTGGACTTCTCTGCCGCTTCTTGTAAATATGGCTTATATCAAGAAATATGCCCTTCTTTTGCCCATCAGTAAGTACTGTATTAATTGGCTTTGTAAGAATGGGTAGGCTCATCAAGTGGCATTGTGGGACTAGATGGAATCGGTGGGCTTTGGACTTCTCTGCCGCTTCTTGTAAATATGGCTTTGGAGCTTTCTTTAGGATTAACCTGAGTGTCACTGAGAAAGGGACCTCGTTGCTTACTGGAGAATGCTTGGGCTAACTGTTCCATCTGAGTCTTAAGGTTTTTGACTGTAGTATTGATGTTCTCTACTTGAACTTCTAACCCTGAAACTTTGTTATCATTTTGATCAATTTTTCCAGTCAATTATTTAAAGAAATGAGCCTACATAGTAATGATCTCGTCCAGTTTGTCTTCCATAGATGGTTTCCTTTTAATCAAGCTCTGCTAAGGGACATGACTTGGTGGGGCTTGCTGGACGTTTTTGTTATTAGCATAAGAGAAGTTTTCATGCTGACGGATCCTAGGATGATAGTATTGGGGAACATTATATGCCTGTTGTTGACCTTGATAAGTGTTGAATCGGTTCACCACATTTAGCTGCTCTATAAATGCTTTTCGAGTAAAGGCTACCTTGTGAGCTTTAGCTATGACCAAAATATATTAATTCTGTTGCGGTTAAAACTAGCCATTACCAAATTTCTCAGTCACAAAATTCATCTGATTGGTCATAGAAGCTATCTGTGCTTGAAGAACTGTAATCTCATCAACCTCATGTACTCCACCCCCTTTTATTGAGCCTCTCTCTATGCCATGGCCATAAGCATTAGCTACCAATGAGGTGAATGACCTTTGTAATAGACTTTCCCATCAAGGAACCACTAGCCGCTGAATCAACCAAGGCTCTAGTAGGTGGTGTAATCTCCAACCTCAATGAGGTGAATGACCTTTGTAATAGACTTTCCCATCAAGGAACCACTAGCCGCTGAATCAACCAATGCTCTAGTAGGTGGTGTCAGACCATTGTAGAACATCTGAATCTGTGGCCATGGGAGATAGCCATGCTAAGGACATCTTCTTAATAAATCCTTGAATCTCTTCCAAGCTTCACAGAGAGATTTGAAGTCTGATTGCCTGAATGAACTAATCTCACCCCTCAATTGATGAACTTTCGTAGGAGTGAAATATTTCTGTAAGAATTTCTGAGCCATCTCTTCCCAAGTGGTGATGCAACATGGTAGGAAACTCTGCAGCCATATCCGCGTCTTGTCCTTAAAGAGTAGGGAAAAAGTCTTATTCTCAATTGATTTTCAGTCACACCATTCATCTTGATAGTACCGCAGATTTCCATGAATGAGTTTAGGTGTGCCATAGGATCTTTAGTAGCTAAGCCCCCAAACTGCTACTACTACTACTGCTCAATGGTAATCAGAGAGGGCTTCAACTCGAAATTGTTGGCGTTGATGGGTGTGCGAGTAATTCCAGAGTAATTATTATTAAGCACATGTTTGAAAAAGTCTCAGAGTGGTGCTTCACCATCAATGCCAATGTAACACCCACCGGGAATCCTACCGGGACTCTTACCCACATCGTAGGGCCCACGTCATGGCATGTCACTCACAAGGTACTGTTCCCTGCCCCCTGCCCCCTGGGGTTTTCTTTCGCCTCCGTGGAGATTTGATCCTGGGACCTAGGGGCATAAGTACCTTATTCATTCCTCATCCACTACCATTGAGCCAACTGGTTCAATGGTAGTGGATGAGGAATGAATAAGGTACTTATGCCCCAGGTCCTTGGTTCGAATCTCCCCGGAGGCGAAATAAAATCCCAATGGGGGGGGAACAGTACCTTGTGAGTGACACGCCATGACGTGGGCCCTACGACGTGGGTAAGAGTCCCAGTGGGG
>JAJIYU010004863.1:0-23384 GCA_030144865.1 Tinospora cordifolia
CTTACTCAGACTTCTCTGTGTTACAGAGGATGCACTGTTCTACAGTGAAATCTTCAGTGGTGACGGAGAAAGTTTTTGTGACTGCCAAGTCTCTGGCTTTCCTCCTCTTGGCGGTAAACACAGCTCTTTCTCTTTTAGCTCTATTTCACTCTGTGACTGTCTGCGATTCCTACAAAAAAAATAAGAAAAAAGGTGTTTTTGTGAGATACATGTGTTCTAGCACGTAAATGCGCTTGTTACATGATGTTAGGGTTTATCTTTCTTCCTCTGATTTCTCGAAGAGAAGGATCTTCTTTCTTTGCTGATGATTTTCAAGCAGATTGCGCATACCGAATGTTTCTAGGGTTTCCTTTGTTTAGGATTTTTTTTCGAGTTCACGCCAGTTTTAGTTTTTCATAAGATTTAACTCACCTCTTTTCTTTTTTCGTAGTTGTACCCAAAGATCTTCCTCTTAAGACTACAGGTTAGCTCTGTCTCTATTAGGTTAAGATTTCTCAGTGATTTCTAAAAAAGAAAAGCGTTTTTTCTTCTCCAGGACGGAATCGCTTTGTTGAGGTGAATTTTCTGTCGTTGGATGCGGTTAAAAATAAAAATTCGCTTCAGACGACTTGCTTGACTGCATCACGTTACTTTAACTGCATCACATTACTTCTAGTTTTTGGTTTTCTAATCATTCTTAATCCATCAGGGTTTACTTGCAACTTCTCAGCTCCTTACTTATTTTTTCTTTTATTTATTCTTTGTGTATCTTCTGTTTATAACTATAAAATTTGAATCTCTAATTAGACAATTACAACCACACTGTGCATAGTTACTCTCACACCTAAAACTATATTCGTTTCAGATGGGGTATATCCTGAATGATGTATCAGTATCACCAAAAGAACCCATCACCAGTGAAAGGTAAAGGGGGTTCTTCCTTTGCTTTCTCTTTTTAATTTTTTAGGTTTGAAATTCTACATTTTGTTAGCAAAAATTGATTCATGAAAGGAACCAAAACTGCAGGTCTACTATACTCGATCTTCATCAAGTTAGGCAGCCTGATCCTGAAAACAAGGATGGCAGTGAAACCGAGGAGGAGGATGATGACGATGATGAAAATGCAGGTGATCATGATGATGATTCAGCTGATGAAGATTTTTCAGGGGGGGAAGGGAATGACGATGATGATGAAGGTGAGGGCGATCCAGAGGATGAACCCGTAGCCAATGGTGATGGGGGAAGTGAGGATGATGACGACAACGATGACGAGAATGAAGACGACGACGAAGAAGGTGAAGGAGAAGAAGATGAAGGGGAAGAGGAGGATGAGGAAGAAGATGAGGAACCGCGACCACCACCTTCTAAGAAGAGGAAGTGAGGGACTAAGAGGCTATATATGTACTTTTCCATTGTAATTCTTAGTACTTTATGGAGTGTGGTAGCATTAGAGAATCAGGTAGTGAGATTATCTATTATGCTATTGTAATGCTTAGATTCCTTTCTTGTCTTTCACTGATGGTATCACATTTCGTTTTTAATTTGGAATCAAGGGATCTTACTCCCAGTCTAGATCTCAGTCGAAAACCCCATTGTTGTGGCACCGATCATTTTGGTTCAATGGCTTGAAGTGCTTGGAGCCAAACAAATGGTATTAGGTATTAGGTAAAGGTCCAAAGACTTACGTTGAATATCTGCCTCAAGGTTTTATAACAGTTATGGGCCATTCTAGTAACTACAACTACCAGTTCACTAGTTGCCATTCTCTGGTTCACAGCTTTGTACCTCCTGAATCATGTATGCCCATCAGTTTTTCATACTACTTTCCCAAACAAATTTCGAGTAAATTGAGAAACCACCTAAAAAGGTATATTAAGATAAGGTACTCCATGACCAAAAACATCCTTGACCTAGCAACAGGACCAGGATCAGGATCACAAGATTAATTCTGTGTCTGAGGTTCTCTTGTTGCAGACCATGAACTCTATCACCATAGGAACCCATAGATTTTGATAAGGGCAGGGTAAAGATAATTTATTATAGAATTGAAGAAACTTTACTAGAATCATAAAATCTTGATTTATTAGAAGAGTGAAGTTCACAACAATTTTCAGCATGGGGCATAAATAAAAGGTCTGTTGGGCTAGTTAAGGAAATTATTAAAGAAAAATAAGTGGTTTGAATTATTCTCTGAGTGCCGTGAAGCAGATCGGATTTCCTTCTTGTTCTGTTCCTGCTCGAAGTTTGTTTACTTCACATAACTAGCCATCTGCATCATTTAGGAGGGATTCATGGGGAAGGCTCCAAAACCTACACAACAGGAAGAGAAGGAAAACTTGCCTCAGTGTTAAGAACTTATTTTCAAACACCAAAATGAATCTAAGACCAGGTCCAGCGATGAGGCAAAATAATGTTACGTTTAATTTGGAAATCATATCAATGGAACATCGAGTTACGAAGCAGGAAATTAGACCAAATAAAGGCAATAGTCAGTGAAGTTCTTTCCCTCTGCTCCTCCTAAATTCAGTTTGTCCTACCACATTACTGAAATGTTCCCTAAACCTAATCCATCTCAAGGGAATGACTATTAACATCTCTTTAGTATCAGCTATTCATTTATTTCTTTTCCTATCTCATATTTATTATGTACATAATAGCAACCAAATTGAGCTATGAAGACAGCGGGGCATGGCCAGTTGGAACAATCCAAGTAGTGTGCACATAGTGAGACAATTGCATGAATGGTGGTACATGGGGGTTGGTCCAAGTGTCCAGCAAAATTGGTGGACACCTAGCGGTGATTACTGAGCACCTAATGACACTTGGGATAAGACAATGAAGAGCAGAGGGTTATGGAACGTCTTTAACTATCCCAAAGCATGAGAGAGACGCGGCAACATAAGAAATAAGTTAAGGGTAGTTATATAACTTCCAGTCCCTAGCTACTTTGGAGTTTCAGGTAGTTGTGACACTTAGACATCAAGGGAGGTTATGAGAACCACTAAGAGGCGTGGCTTCATAAGATGAAGTTGTAGTAGTTAAATTTGTAGATGATATGAATTTAACACTTGTAACCGCATTCAGGAGACAGTGACACATCTGAGGTACTTAAAACTACCAGCAGTTACCTTGTTGGTTATGAAACTCTCATGTGCTTAGGAAATGTACAGGAGTATTGTATTCCCATTTTTGAATGAGAGTATGACATACTTGGTATCCAATCTCGAGTTGTTTACGATTTGGTATTGTACATTGAGTGCACTGGCAAGTGGCCAGTGATTTGCTACCGTAGAGGCCATCACTCAAGTGAAAGTGAGAATTCCATAGCAATCATCAAGTTTGTTATCTTTGGGAAGCCCAATAGTGGTGGAATCATGTTAGTTTGTTGAGACTTGAGCCTAAGTTTTACGTAGTGCCTCACAAGCAAACTAGGTAAATTGTAGGATAGAAAACCCTAAATAGCCAGTGAGTTTTGTGTGGGCGACCCCAAATTGTCATAGGCAAGTTGTATGGAGATTTAACCTCAAAGTGCAACAAGTTATAGAGAAGGCAACCCCAGATTGCAACTGGCTAGGGTGTGACAGCTCAATCTAGGTTACAGGGCACTCGTTAAGTAAGGCAGTTTGCCTACATGCGAGAATGCTTCAATAAAACACATCGTTAAAAAATAAGAATAATCATTAAAAAAAAAAAGAATATCAACAACTAAAATAGTTAAAAAATAAGCAAAGTTGTAAAAAGGGTTGATTACCCCTAACATGTCACCTTAAAGTCAACATTTATTCATAGATTACTATCAATTGAACAAGGTGAATATGAAAAAATAAGTATCTTCTACTTCGAATAAGTAATTTTTTTTTGAAAAACTAAATAGAGTCTGATATTTTTCATAAATGACCTATGATTTGGTTACCATCAGTAAAGCATCCAAGAAGAGGATACACCAAAAACTGCATTTAGAAAAAGATATGAATATTATGAATTTCTAGTGATGCCCTTTGATTTGACAGATGCACCAACCATGTTCATGAATTTGATGCACATGGTGCTTAAACCAATCAGGTTATTGTTATCTTTATTAATAATATTCTCATTTAGCCCAAGACTATAAAAAAGCATGAGCCACACCTCTAATCTATAATGTAGATGCTAAGAAAGCATAAGCAAGCATGACGAAGCACTATAAGTTGAAATTTTGGATATGTAAGGTTACATTTCTAGTAACGTGATTGTAATACCTGACATTTTAAGTGTCGTAATACCCGAAATTTGAGTTTAAAACACACTTTATTGGTGCATATACACAATTAATTAATTGGCATAGAAGTATATAAGGATATTCATTAATTAATATATCAAACATATAGAAATGTTGGATAAATATACTCCTCTTTTTGAATAAGAAAATAATATTTTTGATATAATATTAATATAGAAAAGTATGTGTATAAAATTTTAATTAGAAGCATTCATGAAAATAATATTTTGTTTAGTATGATAGTAATATATATATATATATATATATAGAAAACTATATGTGTAAAGGAAATTCATTTATAAATGCAATATCTTATTTGGTATGATGTTAAGGTATGCATATATAGGAAATGATAGTCCCACATTGAAAAAATAGAAACACTAGTTGAAAGAGGGCTTTATATAAACCTCTTTACTCTACCCATCTCATTCATCCTAAAGCAAGAGTTGAAATTTCTCTTGTTCTCTCTTTGCCTCTTTCTTGACAACCTTAGTCCTAGTTCTTCTTTTCTTGAGCTATTCTAAATAGTTCGCGAGGTAGTAGCAACGAAGTGCTACAAAGATTTTAGGAAACGATCTCGAGGTGAGTTTCTTTCCTTTCTTTTAATTTATTATTTGGACTTAGATAATGCTTACTTGTTTTGTTAGCTTGATTTTTATTCTTGTCTTTTGTATTTATGTCTTTCAATTATTATGTTGCTTATGACCAAGAGAGTATGCTCTGTAGTCGCGTCTTCCACGATCTTCTACATCATAAATCGAAGGTCAATATGAATGTTATACTGTTAGAGCCATTATTTATCATGTATCAATATGCTGTTTATGACCAAGAGAGTATGCTCTGTAATTGCGTCTTGTACGATTTTCTACACCAAAAATTGAAAGTCATCGTTTGAATATTATATTGCTTGAGTGTTTAAATATTGTTGAAATGTTTATTTACTACGCTATTGCACTAAGATTAAACAAAGATCTCAACCACGTACCGGCACTGGGATTCTCCGTGTGTGTTACCAGTTTTTTTGACTAGTTGTCATGTTTGGCACCAGAGTGGACTGGGTTTTCATGAGTAATCCCACTCCACAAAAAAGGGTTTGAGTTTCAGAATTGATCTCTTTCCTTAGATTTGGAACACAGAGGTTAATCTCGTTCGGTCTAAACTACAACTGAAATAATATATTGCTTGAATCGATTTAATCTCTGAAAGTGTTTGATATGGTTGCATTGTTTGGTTGAAATAATGAATTAAATAGATGGAATGATTCGCTGGGCTTTTTAGCTCACCCTCCTATTTTTCACATTTCAAGAAATTAACTTATCAGCCAACGTGGAGAATTAATTATTCTTTTTAATTGTAGGGCATGTGGGCCCAAGCTAAATTACTTATTTTAGTTTTGAATTTATTTTCGCTATAATGGACCATGTACTCATTAGAGTAAATCAATAAAAGATCTTATTTATTATTATGCCATTTTGTACATAGATTAATGTACACAGGAACCCTCATGGATTTGGGGTCTAAGAAGAAGAACAATGTAGCACGGGCTCGTCTCCCCGCGCGACCCAAGATTATTGATCAAAAAAAATTAGAACGTCAGATGACGTAGAAGATGAGGCTCGGGAGGCATGGTGTTACAAAGGTGGTATCAGAGCCTAGACTTTAGATGCCTTGGGCAAGAATTAGAAGGAATTGACCAGTCGGGTAAGACTATTTAATTATTTAATTTAAAAGCCCTACATCCTATTTTAGAAACTGAAATGATTTTAAAAACTTGTTTTTTTGAAAAGAGATATATGTTTTCAACCATTTTGTTTAGATACAAAGATTACAAGTTGAGTTGATAGTGGGTAAGCCTAGTCCCGAGTAAAGCTAAACATTGAAAGGGAGATAGGTTATCCAGCTCTAGAAAGCACGGTTGCTAAGTAGACTTCGGTCTTACCGTCTGATTTGAAGGTTGTCCCACCAGCTTATACGAGTAGCCGAAGTTGAAGAACACACTTATTTTCTCAAAAAAAAAAAAAAAAAACCAAGAGGTGGTAATTAAGGACTAGGAATTCACTAAGGTTCAAAGGATATGCTAGCAAGGATTAAAGAACCTAGGTCTAGGAGAGAGACCTTAGGTAGAAGTTTGGGTGCTGCTAAGGGTGGCACAGTGGATCATAAATAAAAGCTTTTAGGGCATCAACTAAAGACTGATAACATGTGAAAACAAAACACTTATTTGGTTAAGACACGAGATCAGGAGGATCCTTTATCTTGGCTTATATGTGGTATGGGACGCATAGGATTCAGGGATGTAGAGGAATCTTGAACTCGGAGAATGACGAGCCATGTTTGATGAATGATCAGTGGCTTTGGACGAACTTGTTTCCCTATGTTTGGCTGGTATGAGACAGTCAAGTATAGCGAGGCTTGGGAAGCCTTAGAAATCGAGACATTTGCGAAATTGATTGAGTGTAGTGAAATCTCTAGGTAGAAGTCTATGTCGAAGGGCAAGGGTGGTATAAGACACACGAACCTGGAGGCATAGGCGGAAGCCTAGAATTTCACTATGCTAGCATGAACATGTATGATTGTATTAATGCCTGATTGTTTTGAATGCGAACTTTATTTATCTGAATTTCATAAATATGTATATCACAAATATTGTGATCATGAAACCAAATATTGTACCCAACAACATTAGAGGATTTTGAAAATCCTCAAAACAGAACCTAGAAGCACAAACTAATAGACCAAAAAATAAATCGAGAACTTAGAAACGTAAATGTAGTGCCACATTAGCACGAAAGGAACAAAAAACCTGATAAAACAGACATGACAATTGACTAGCGAAAAGACAGTCATTTTCTCAAGTTTGAAAAAACATTTTATGTCTGAAAAAACATTTTATGTCTCGAAGGGGTTTAAAATTTAAACACAAGTAATTCGACACTTTAAAAAAAAAATGTATATATATATATATATATATGCCACCTTGATGATCATTTTATAACTAGCGAAGACGCACAAAGATGTACTGCGCTATTTACCAATAAGTTGAATTATTGGACTGATCCTTTGCGGGAAAATGTTCTTCATTTTAGATAATGAAATTATTTCAACCCACATAAATACGACCTCTCTGAGATATACGGTTCATATCAAAAAAAAAAAATACGAAGACAGTGCATTTGACCGTGATGCTGACAATTATGCCAAGAAAACAGTGCCTTTGATCGTAACGCCGACAATTTCGCCGATAAAACAGTGCCTTAAACCGTGATGCTGACAATTACTCCGAGAAAATAGTGCCTTTGATTGTAACGCCGACAATTACGCCGATAAAACAGTACCTTTGACCGTGACGCTGACAATTATGCTGAGAAAATAGTGTCTTTGATCATAATGCTAACAATTACGCCGACAAAATAGTGCCTTAGATCGTAATGCTAACAATTACGTCGATAAAACAGTAGTAATGCCGCTATAATAGTATTGTCCCCTCTCCTTTAAATTCTTGGCCCATTCGCACCTTTCACCATTTTGATCATCCCTTTTCTTTTGCTCTGCGAAAATTCTATTCTTCTTTTTTATCTCAGTTATGGTTTCCTCGCCATCCGAGTTTGGTAATTCCTCCACTCCTCCGGTGCGTTCGACCACCATGTTGGTGCCGAAGCTGTCAAGGTTCAAAACGTTGGCTCGTAAGTCCGTTCGACCACCATCGATGAAACTCAACTCGGATTCTTCCGATGATGATCTTTCCTTGCCATTTGAGTCTAGTAATTCATCTACTCCTCCGGTGCGTTCTTCGCACGGAAGTCCCAGCTATCTCCATTCCAGTCGGAATCGTCTCCTGAAGGTAAGAATCTTTTATCCTGTCGATCTACTCGTTCTGACTCATCCCCTGTCTCTCTAGCAGAACCGAAAGTCTCTGTCCCGATGTGCTCAGAAGTTCCTCCACCTCCTTCAACAATATCAAGCTTAGAGAAACTTAGAGAAATTCCTGAGATTTATGAAATTCCAAAAACTGGTGGTTCTTCTCCAGTGAACCCTTCTCCAATCCAATCTACAACGACTATAGCTCAAGCTAGTGGCTCTAGTGATCAAAAGGTCATCACAGGGTTCAGCAAAAGGTTACTAAGAAGGTTTATTGGTGTAAGGGCGCAACCTTTGGGAAGATACTCTGCAGAGATTAATTTGGCTAAAGGAAGACGTTGGCTTAGAGCTTTTGATACTGACATTGAAGCTGTTCTCGCTTATGACGAAGCTATTAAGTCCATGAAAGGTTTCTACGCTAGAACCAATTTCATTTACTGGCCAAACTACGCTAATCTCGTTTGTTTTTCACCTCCTAGCAATGATTCCAGTAGCAACTCTTCAAATGCTACTATTGTCAATAATACTAGTACTTTGTTGTCACCCGTTCAATTTGTTTTTGATACGTGTGGTGATGTTTCCTCAAATGGGTCTCCTACCTATGGCAGCAAAAACATCAATAACTTCTTTTGCTCCAATGATTCAAGATCTGGGCACTTGGAGAGCATAATTTCTGCTAGTTGCTTGAGGCCATCTTCCAACCCAAATCCCATTGATTTTGATCCTTGTGCTACTACCATTGAGCCTGGTCACCCTGGCAATGTTCTTGTATCTGATCTTAATGCTTCAACTAACACTGGGTCTTTATCAAATTTGATGTCGAATAATGCAGGGTTTTCATCCAGGTGTATGGAAGAGTTGGATCATGGAAGGGCTAGTGGGCAATCTTCGTCATCATCTTCATTATCATCGTGCAATGTCTATATTGCTAATGAAGCAGGAAATAGATGCATGGAAGACCTTTTACAAGTGAGTCAAGATCTTGGTTTTGGAGGCTACACGTCTTATCAGTAACAACAACCCTCTTTACGGAAGAAGAAGAAGAAGGAGAAGAAGAAGAAGAAAAGAAGAAGGAGAAGAAGTTCTCCTTTGGCTTGTTTCATTGAGATAGACCAAAGTTATTACATCAACTTTGGTCTTGTCTCAGTTTGTAAATTTTTTTTCGTGCTTTGATCTCTGTGTAATCTTCCTCAAAAAAATACCAAATCGAGACGTTGAATGTTTTTTTTTTTTCAATATTATTATTATTATTATTATTATTATTGCTTTCATTGCTGGAAATGGTGTGTTGGAAAAAGGTACTGAGGATAAAACACAGTAATTAAATTACAATAACCTAGATTATTCAATCCCATCAAGATCTTGGGCAGGGCAATCTGAGGCACATGATCATCAACGTTGGGTTGACGGAATTGTCCAACTTCGTACCTTTTTGAAATAGTAAATAAAGTAAATTGCCCAAGGTTTCCAGATTAGTCCAACTTCGTATTTTTTCGGTATGAACCATATATCTCAGAGAGATTGTATTTATGTAGGTTGGAATGATTTCATTATCTAAAATGAAGAACATTTTCTCCCAAAGGATCAGTCCAATAAATACCACTTACTAGTAAATAGCGCAATACATCTATGTGAATCTTCGCTAGTCATAAAATGGTCATCAAGGTTGCCATCTATACATATATATATATATATTGAAAGTGTCGAATTACTTGGGTTTAAAGTTTGAACCCCTTCGAGACATAAAATGTTTTTTAGACTTGAGAAAATGACTGTCCTTTCTTTAATCAATTGTCATGGTTGTTTTATCAGCTTGTTGTTCCTTCCGTGCTAATGTGACGTTACATTTACATTTCTAAGTTCTCGATTTATTTTGTAGCCTATCAGTTTATAATTCTAGGTTCTGTTTTGAGGATTTTCAAAATCCTCTAATGTCGTTGGGTACAATATTTGTGATATACATACTTATCAAATTCAGATAAGTAAAGCTCGCATTCAAAACAATCAGGCATTCATACAATCATACATATTCATGCTAACATAGTGAAATTCTAGGCTTCCGCCTATGTTTCTAGGTTCGTGTGTCTCATACCACCCATGCCCTTCATCATAGACTTCTACCTAGAGATTTCACTACACCCAATCAATTTTGCAAATGTCTCGATTTCTAAGGCTTCCCAAGCCTTACTATACTTGACTGTCCCATACCAGCCAAGTATAAGGACAGAAGTTCGTCCAAGGCCACCGATCATTCACCAAACATGGCCCGTCATTCTCCGAGTTCAAGATTCATCTACATCCCTGAATCTTATGCGTCCCATACCACATAGAAACCAAAGATAAAGGATCATCCCGATCTCGTGTCCTGACAAAACAAGTGTTTCATTTTCACATGTTATCAGTCTCTAGCTTATGCCCTAAAAGCTTTTATTTATGATCCATTGTGCCACCCTTAGTAACACCCGAGTTTCTACCTAAGGTCTGTTTCCTACACCTAGGTTCTTAAATCCTTGTCAGCATATCTTTTGAACCTTAGCGAATTTCTAGCCCTTAATTACCACCTCTTGGTTTTTTTTAAATTGAAAATAAGTGTGTTCTTCAACTCCGACTACTCGTATGAGTTGGTGGGACAACCTCCAGATCGAACAGCGAGACCGAAGTCTACTTAGCAACCGTGATTTCTAGAACGGGATAACCCATCTCCCTTTCAATGTTTAGCTTTACTCGGGACAAAGCTTACCCACTATCAGCTCAACTCGTAATCTGTGTATCCAAACAAAACCGTTGAAAACATGTCTTTTTTGAATTTTTTTTCCAAAATCGTTTTAGTTTTCAAAACAAGAGGTAGGGCTTTTAAATTGAATAAATAGTTTTACCTGACTAGTTAATTCTTTATTATTCCTGCCCAAGGCATCTAAAGCCTAGTCTCTGATATCACCTTTGTAACACCCCGCCTCCTTTAAATTCTTGGCCCATTCACACCTTTCACAATTTTGAATGATTGAATACAATGACACTAACGTCCTCCAGGAATATAAAGGAGAGGGGACAATACTATTATAGCGCCATTACTACTGTTTTATCAGCGTAATTGTTAGCATTACGATCTAAGGCACTATTTTGTCGGCGTACTTGTCAGCATTATGATCAAAGACACTATTTTCTCGACGTAATTGTCAGCGTCACGGTCAAAGGTACTGTTTTATCGGCGTTACGATCAAAGGCACTATTTTCTCGGCGTAATTGTCAGCATCACGGTCAAAGGCATTGTTTTATCGGCGAAATTGTCGACGTTACAATTAAAGGCACTATTTTCTCGGCATAATCATTGGCAATATTGTCAAAGGTACCGTTTTATTGGCACTACAGTTAGCATT
This sequence comes from Tinospora cordifolia, assembly GCA_030144865.1. Classification (NCBI taxonomy): domain Eukaryota; kingdom Viridiplantae; phylum Streptophyta; class Magnoliopsida; order Ranunculales; family Menispermaceae; genus Tinospora; species Tinospora cordifolia. The sequence continues at coordinate 11,473 of JAJIYU010004863.1, forward strand.
ACTGTCTGTTTTATCAGCGCTACTGCCAACATTATTGTTAATGTTACTTTTTTTTGGCGACACTGTTCCTGTCGGCATCACTGGCACTAGGATGCAATGTTCATACTCTTATTCTGTCAAGACAATGCACTATAGACTACCACCAACTAAAGACGAAGAGTTTAAAGTTAAACTTCACATTGCAATTGGGCCTACAGATATTTTTTTTCAGACGATGGTAAATAATAAGTATTACCTACCTACTCAATCAATCGAAAGAAACTACTCAGTTCTTAAAAATTAATCTTAAGCCAGATCTCCCCAACCAAATATATATATATATATAGACGTTGATAAGTACAAATTTCGAAGACGAAATTTATTGTAAGGAGGATAGGTTGTAATACCTAAAATTTTAAGTGTCGTAGTACTCGAAATTTGAGTTTAAAACACACTTTATTGGTGCATATACGTATATACAGATTTGTCATTGATATGAAATTAATTAATTGGCATAGAAGTATGTAGGGATATGCATTAATTAATATTAGACATATAAAAATGTTGGGTAAATATACTCTTCTCTATTTGAATAAGAAAATAATACTTTTAGTACGATATTAATATAGAAAAGTATGTGTATAAAGTATTAATTCAAAGCATTCATGAAAATAATATTTTGTTTAGTATGATAGTAATATATATAGAAAACTATATGTGTAAAGGAAATGCATTCATAAATGCAATATCTTATTCGGTGTGATGTTAAGGTGTGCATAGATAGGAAATGATAGTCCCACATTAGAAAAATAGAAACACTCGTTGAAAGAGGACTCTATATAAACCTCCTTACTGTACCCATCTCATTCGTCTCAGCAAGAGTTGAAATTCTTCTTGCTCTCTATTTGCCTCCTTCTTGACAACCTTAGTCCTAGTCCTTCTTTCTCTTGAGCTATTCTAAATAGTTTGTGAAGCAGTAGCAACGAAATGCTACAAAAGTTAAGAAGCGATCTCGAGGTGAATTTTTTTCCTTCCTTTTAATTTATTATTTTGACTTAGATAATGCTTGCTTATTTTGTTAGCTTAATTTTTATTTTTGTCCTTCGTATTTATACCTTTCAATTATTATGCTGCTTATGACCAAGAGAGTATGCTCTGTAGTCGCGTCTTGCACGATCTTCTACATCATAAATCGAAAGTCAATATGAATGTTATACTGTTAGAGCTATTATTTATCATGCGTCAATATGTTGTTTATGACCAAGAGAGTATGCTCTGGAATTGTGTCTTGTACGATCTTTTACATCAGAAATCAAAAGTCATTGTTTAAATGTTATACTGCTTGAGTGTTTAAATACTATTGAAATGTTTATTTACTATGCTATTGCACACATAACTAAGATTAAACAAAGATTTCAACCACGTACCGGCACTGGGATTCTCCGTGTGTGTGACTAGTTTTCATGTTTGGCACCAGAGTGGACTGGGTTTTCATGAGTTATCCCACTCCACGGAGAAGGGTTTGAGTTTCAGAATTGATGTCTCTCCTTAGATCTGGAACATAGAGGTTAATCCCGCTCGGTCTAAACTACAACCGAAATAATATATTGTTTGAATCGATTTAATTTCTGAAAGTGTTTGATATGCTTGCATTGTTTGGTTGAAATAATGAATTAAATAGATGGAATGATTCATTGTGCTTTTTAGCTCAACCCCTATTTTTCACATTTCAGGAAATTAACTTATCAGCCAACGTGAATAATTGATTGTTCTTTTTAATTGTAGGGCATGTGGGCCCAAGCTAAATTACTTATTTTAGTTTTGAATTTATTTTCGCTATAATGGACCATGTACTCAGAAATTTAGAGTAAATCAATAAAGGATCTTATTTATTATTATGTCATTTTGTACATAGACTAATGTACACAAGAACCCTCATGGATTTGGGTTTAAGAAGAATAATGTAGCACGGGCTCGTCTCCCGAGCGGCCCAAGATTATTGATCAAAGAAAATTAGAACGTCAGATGACGTAGAAGATGGGGCTCAGCGGGCGGGGTGTTACATAGGAAATTCCAATTCGACAGTAGTATGCTCTGATACCACCTTTGTAACACCTCGCCCGCTGAGCTTCATCTTCTACGTCATTTGACGTTCTTATTTTCTGTGGTGTCGAAGCCGCAAGGTTCAAAACGTTAGCTTGTAAGTCCGTTCGACCACCCTCGGTGAAACTCGACTCAGATTCTTCCGATGATGATCTTTCCTTGCCATCTGAGTCTGGTAATTCCTCCACTCCTCCGGTGCGTTCTACCACCATGTTGGTGCCGAAACCGCCAAGGTTCAAAACGTTGGCTCGTAAGTCCGTTCGCCCACCACCGATGAAGCTCGACTGGGATTCTTCCAATGATGATCTTTCCTTACCATCTGAGTCTAGTAATTCCTTCACTCCTCCGGTGCGTTCTACCACCATGTTGGTGCCGAAACCGCCAAGGTTCAAAACGTTGGCTCGTAAGTCCGTTCGTAATGCCTCAATGCAAAGGTAATATTAGCTGGCTAAAGTTGCGATTGTCATAAACTACAAAAGATTGTCCATGGTAATAGAAATACAAAGTTTTCTAAATTGCCAGTGAGTTTCATGTGGGCAACCCCAACTTGCCATAGGCAAGTTGTATGGTAATTTAACCTTTAATTGTAACAAGTTATAGAGAAGGCAACCCTACATTGAAATTGGCTAAGGTGTGACAACTCAACCTCAGTCGCAAGGCACTTGCTAAGTAAGGCGGTTTGCTTGCATGCAAGAATGCCTCAATAAAAAAGAATTTTTAAAAAACTAAGAATAATAACTAAAAAAAAAATGAATATCAACAATTCAATAGATACAAAATAAGCAAAATGGGAAAAAGGGTTAAATACCCCTAGCATGTCACCTTCAAGTGCTCATGTGTTCGTTGAAAAAAAAAAAAAAGGTTCACAACTGTTCATAGATTACTGCCAATTTAACAAGGTGACAATGAAAAAATATATTTTACCCCGAATAAGTAGTTTGTTTGACCAGCTGAATAGAGTCAAATTATTTTCAGAATTGAACTATGTTAAGAATCCAAGAAGATAATGTACCAAAAAGTTTGTCGTCAGCTTTTCTAAATTGGCGGCTCCACTTGCTAGACTGACTTAAAATAATGTTTTACCTGTGTGCATCATGGCTTCTGAAGGCATTTTCGTATAATTGAATAAAAGTCCATTGCTACACCAATGTTGATTATTCTAGAGCCAAGGGAAGAATTGGCAATATATACAAATGCATCTCATTTCAGTTTGGGTTGATATCGATTAATTTTCTACATGTGTTCTACACTTGACTGATTTGTCTTAACTTTCCATTTTTCCTAATTGCTATAAGTTAGATTAAATCCAAAATGAGCTCTTATAAAAAAAATATAATAAAGAGAACCCTAGAATATGCCAGCCTTAACTATAAAAAGAGTAAACAATTCCTAGCCGCATCTAACCTATTCTTTGCAACATTTTGACAAGTTAACACAAGATAAAATTTGAATCATTTACAAAAGCCTTTAACTTTTTAGATTTATACTTAAATTATACTTAATAAGCTTAAAAGTATAATATTAGCAAAGGATTCATTTGAAGGCACCCCAGATGCATGAGTTTTATATTGAGCAACAATAAATCTCTTCCCAAAGCAGGAATAAGTCCATGAGTTTTTTGGATTAAAAAAATAATAAGAAGAAGAAAGTGAGGCTTAGGCTTCACTATGCCTCAAGATGGAATATAAGTACCTCACGTTATTCAATTTCTAAAACAATCATTGGAAACTCACTTAATATTTCTAGCAACCCAACAACTAATGATTAAAATATACTGCAATGAAAATTTGTCTAAAAACACTAGTCTAGAAGTGGGCCACAAGCTGTTTTACCCTCTGGAGGAATGAATTGTAAAATGAGAGAAAGTTACTAGAATAATTATTTATAGTAAGATTGAAAGTCTCTGTTCAAAGGGGCAACAAAATAGATTCTTCAAGAAAATTTTCAAGACCTTGCACGTGTGGAGCAGAGACCCTCTCTCTCTTAGTGACGCCGAGTTTATCTTCTCCTGATGAAAGCTTCACAATTTTCTAATAATAACTCCAGACACCGAGATGTTCAAGCACAAAATATCCATATGAGACCATAAGACTTTCAAATCAGTATGTCTCTAGTACACGATCTTATTTCTTTTTTGTGCTAGCTTTATCTGGACAACTTTATCATTTGTTTCTAACGTAGAGCTTCTCATTGATCAAAGATAGGAAGGGAAAGGGGTATATCAAAGTTTCATTTCAATATCTTTGTTATAATTATTGCAATTAAAAGAGATTAATTAGCAAGATCAACAAATCCTGACCAAAATCTTGCAGTTCAAGCACTTCCCTCAAAACACAAAGATGGTGGTGGGAGAACGGGTTACCATGAAGATCCTCTAACTCTTTATAACTAGAGAAGTAAAATAGAGCCAGCATTTCACATGCAAAACAAAGAAACAGATCTTTCTGAATCTTAAAGGACAACACAGTTCGTCAAATACATGAACATGATTAAATGATAACAAATTGGACTATGAACTCAGTTTCAATAAGCCGACAATTTCATTTCTAACATTCTGATAACGTGTGTGTGTGTAGCAAATCTCCCTACACAAAAGTGGAATAAAACAAATAATCGTCAAATTTTAATAATCGAAGACACGTTGCAAGTTTCACTTACTAAGGAAGCTTCCCGGATCGAAAAACAGCAAACTTGGAAACCTCCGAATACGAATACTCAATCCCACTCTCCTTCAAAAACTCCTCAAGCAATTTTTTAGCTCCCTCCGGATCTGAACTCTCGCACTCAATCTCATAACTCGTACCGAAATCATACTGCGTCTCATCCAACTCCAACTTCAATCCCTTCCAATCATACACCGCTCGAACATTCCTAAACCCTCCCAAACACGCAAACCCCTTCTCACCCGCACCAAACTCCTCCTTAACCCTCTTCAAAATCCTCGACGAATCGATCGAACCAAGCCGCCAAGGCTCAGCAACGCATGCCCGGCCTATCGCCGGATCGATCTCTTCCTCGTCCTCCTCGACGCGGCTGACGCCGGCGAAGATCACGGCTTTCGCTTTGAGGGAGACGACGCAGAGGGAATCGTTGTTGTAGAATCGGAGCCGGAGGACGGCGAGCTTGGAGGAGAGCTCGCCGGCGGCACCGTCGAAGAAGATGTTTTCTTGGAGGTGGGTCTTGACGTGGAAGGGTGAGAGTAGGTCGGAAAGTTTCTGGTGTGCGGCAGAGTCCGGCAGCCGGAGCTTGACTTCGACTTCCATACTCTTTTTTAGGGTTTAATCAAGGAGAGAGGGCGAGGCCGATTCGTTGTGGTTTGTTTGAAGGGTCTTTGTTACGGTCTAGCTGGTGGAGGATAGCAGCGGTGCCGGTAACCGTGGCGGTACCGGCGGCGGCTGTAGTGGTGGAGGAAGCGTGCTTGCGGGCTTCTTCGAGTTCTTCTTTGTCTTCGACTTTAACCTCTATCTTGCTCGGTTTTCTCCTCAACATTTCTTTAGGCTTTGTGGTGTAGAGACCAAGCGAGTGAATGGCCGGAGTGAGCTTTCTTAAGTTACCAATCATTTTATAACATACCTTTGAATTAAATTAATAACTATCATTTAATAGCCCAATTGTTGAACCAGCATCAAAATGACACCAAACTATTATTTTTTGGGTTAATGGACAAAAAAAATCACAAGGTATTTACTTTTTCATAAATTAATCCCAACATTTTAAAATTAGCATAAAAATATAAATTTTTAAATTTTGTTACAATTTAATTTTATATACAATCTACGTAGTTAACTGTTAACATGATGTTTATGTGATACATGACATAACATAAAATACATATATAGAACAGTCACGTCATCCTAACATAAATTATCTTATTAATAAGTTATAATAAATATAAATATTAACATAAATTATAATACTTATTTACATTAAGAACCATGCGAACACAATTATACTCTCTTAGTATAGGATGACATGATAGTTCTTTATATATATTTTATGTCATGTTATATGTCACATAAGTGTCACCTTAACAGTTAATTGTTTAAATTGAATATTGAATAGCATTGCAACAAAATTAAAAATGCTCTAATTTTGTTGCTAATTTTAAAAAGATTGAATATAATTTACAACAAAAATAATTAACCTATTAGCCCTTTTTTTTATCTTTTTATCTTTTATTTTATTAATATAAAAAAGTAATAAAGGAAATTTGACGAGAATACTTCCTTGGAAGAAATTATTATTATTTACTATTAAAATAACTTCAAAATACAATAAAAAATAGAGCAAAGGTTTAACATACTTTCCTTGAACTCGTCTCTGTCCTATTTATCAATCTCTGTTAAAATGGTCAATTTAAATATCATTGTTGCACTTCCATCAATATACAACAAGTAATTAAAAAAAAAAAAACATTGTAACATTACATAATTAGATCAAACAATTTTATTCTTCTTGTTTGGTGATCGACATAGGTGTCCATCGATTCCTTGTATTTGTTATGATCCCTGGAAATCTAAAAATAAAATTCCAACGCACTCATATAAAAAAATTTTTAAAAAATACTTTTTGTTATAAAAATAACAAATAAAATATAATAAAAGAAAAGGATAATTGTGACGAACACACGAAAAGAAATAAGAATGCTCTCTGTATTTCGTTTCAAATGATCTGATTATAAGATTACAAAAACTTCAATTTAGAGGGAACAAAATGTATTGTAATTAGTACATATACCCTCATACTAGTACGTATATTTATAACATAGAAAAATAATAATAATATATGAATATTCATATTCAAAGTATAAGAGGATGCATACAGACATTCACATTTATTAAAATATTTATAATAATTCTAACAATAGGCAGCGCCGTTGTAATTGACTTCGTTTGTCTCTGGGGACAAGCACTTAAGTGTGTATTAATAACAAAATTAAGATGAATTGGAATTTTCTTTATAAAAAATAATTTATATTCGATTTTCCAGTGGATTATTATAAGAAATATTTCGGTACGTTACTAACACACTTTGGTGAACTTCATGGTCAAATGATTTGCAATTTTGTTATATTTGTAAAATGTTTTTGATTATATATTTTCACTATCTACCGATTTCATTGTTACTGTTTTTTCTTTTCTTTTCTTTTTTGCCAAAAAAATACATCCTTAGTAATTCAAAATATTTCAATCAAACAACCTTATAAATTTAATTTAATTTTTTTCATCAACCTTATAAATTTAATTGCTTTCAAATAGCTTAAGAATTTTTGAAACTTTGCTCAAAAGAAAAAAAAAAAAGCCACGACAGTTAGAAGATCAATCTTTTTATATATATATATATATATAAGTGAGAGTTTTTCTATTTTAAGAAAAGTAGGAGTGAGATTACAAATTCTCGTTCTTATTATTTAAAAGTGAATACATGTGGAAAAGACAAACAATGTTTAAATGAAAGAGGAAATTACAAAATTTGTCATATTTTAAAAAATATTATCAATAATATTTGCCTTTTTTGTCACTATTCAGCTATATCATATTTTTTAAACTTATTTCCATTGTATCGGAATATATATATATATATATATATATATAGGCACCAAAATGGTTGTATATTTTCACTTATTTTAGAAAACTTTGATTTTTACTTAAATACATATCTTTATTTTTATTTTTGGCTCATTTCCTTTTTGTACCCTAAATAAAAAATTGTATACATGCAATGGAGAAAATAGGGTTCACCCTTTTTACAATTGCAATGACGAAGATCATTCACTCGCATAGAACGCTCTCTAAAATGATGTGATGTAACAAAGATATTTCAGAGAAGTTAATTTCACAAGATTGTTTGCCTCTACAATTTCTGTTCCACTTCTTTCCTCACATGGTTGTTGCTCTGGCAGCCAACACTGCTTTGATGCAGATAACTCTAGTTACTGGCACGTCATCATCATAAGTTAGGTTTTAGCTCAAATGCTGACGACCTTAACTCAGCCAAACCATCACTTGACCGATCAAAAACGAGTTGGCCTCATTGGTTTTTTTGCTATTGATGTGGCGTGACATTATGTTCATCACATTAACATCTCAAGCAGTAGTGGCAACGGTGATTACTAACAACAGCAACAAGGAGCAACAGAGGGTGAGCGGCATCAACGATGAGAGGGTGAACAACAGTAACAGTTGGTAGGGTGAGCAGCAGGGGCCAAGCAAGCAACGACAAGTATGAGCAGCAACACTAGGCAAAGGAGAAGCAACGAGTAATGGTGGATATGATAGAGCGACAACAAGAATTGGTTGCAATGGCAGTGGAGGGGTTGCATTGCAAAAGCAGAAGGACTACAATGATAGTAGTAGCAATGCACAACAACAATGGAAGGGGTCACTAAAAAACTAAGAGAGAAAAACACAAAGAGAGATATTTTTGTATTCTTTCAGTTCACTGTGTAATACTAACATCTTTTTTTTTTCTTGTTAGACATTTTTTTCAATGAAACAATTTAAATGACAATATACATATTATGTACTAAAATTATAATGTAATATCACACATCAGTCCGACTCCAGAGTGATGCATAGGCTAAATATGTATTCAGGGGTGTCTCATTGTGTCGAACGCTTTTAGAAGACTCAAGTTTGAGTCTTGTCAATAGCAAAACCCTACACCCAATCAGTGGTAGCTAAGGTGGAAACAATATCAGTGCATGGTAGCCTTAGGGAGTTATAAATGATATTAGAGCTGCTCTGTGTGTGACAGAGGCGTGAGTCCTAAAGACAAGACTGTTCTAAGGGGGTGGATTGTAATATTCCACATCATCTGAATCTAGAGTGATGCTCGGACTAAATGTGTATTTGGAGGTGTCTCATTGTGCCGAACGCTTTTGAGAGACTTAGGTTCGAGTTTTGTGAAGAATAAAACATTACACTCAGTCAGTAATGACTAAAGTGGGGATAATATTGGTACATAGTGGGCCTGGGGTGTTGCATATAATGACTGATAATGTAACTTTAATTTATGTAATGCCAGTTACATTTAGTAAATTAACAATTTGATTTAATTGTTTTAACTGAATATTGTTAATTAGAAGATGAAAAATTATACTTTTTTTTTCTTTTGTTTATTGTGTGAAGATTGATTTCTTTTGTAGAGAAAAAAATACACATAGACAAGTTGTTAAAATTATGAATATATATTGTGTATTGAAGGCGTATAAAAAATTTCTTATAGAGATTGACTCAATTTTAGAAGTTGAATGAGTTGCAAAGATTTAGTAAACACTATTTCAATCACATTCCACCAATAAACACTATATTTGTATAGAGTTTAATATGTTTGATGCAAAAGTAATAGTTTTTTTTTTTTAAATTATGTTTTATCTTTGTGTATTTGTCTGTTTTAAATACAAATTTTTTTTCAATATATATACAAGTTTATAAAATTGTTCTCTTATAATGCAATCTCTTATCATCATTAATAACTAAATAAAGATATCATCTTCTCACTTGATATTTAATATTCAATAAAATAATATTCAAATTTATCTTTAGCATATCGATTAATATTTTAAGCTATATCATAAAGTTGATTGTTTTTGGAACTAACACGCCATTTGCTTTGAAATTTTCATATTTTATTTCATTAACTCATAGTCTATTGTGCTAAATTAAAATTAGTATCATATTTATTGATATTTGCAATTCATCAATACTTCTAACATATATGAAACCTCTGTGTTATATATATCATAGTAATTGTATCATGTAGTATACCATTCGTATACTACTTGTATACATTTCTTCTATATATTCAATTGGTAGTTATCTCTTAAAGTTTTTCTATGAGACATTTTATCATACACCTTTAATGCACAACATACATTTATAATTTCAAAAATACAACAGTTTACAAATAGATTATACAGACTTTTAGAAGATAAATCATATTTATAATTACGATATAACCCAATCTACTTGTTCTTCTACAATTAATTTCTTTTATATTATCAAATTTTTCGCAACTAGTTAATTGAAGGGTTTTAGATTTTTTGTATTTAAAAAGAAATCGATAATCCAGTTTATTTTATTGATTGGGCAAATGAACTACAATGGAAGTAACATAAATGTCCTTTCCAAATTTCTTTATAGTTTTTTTCATTTCATACAAAATCACGATGGAAGTATATTACTCTTCAATTTTGGAATGTTATTATCTACTGCAACAGGTATTTTTAATATATAAATTTTTTTAGTTGTATATAATTTTATATGTACAATGTTTTTATAATATTTATCTTTTGTTTTATATATAAAAATGTGTTTTTTCCTAAGTAAAATTGATCGAAATGGATTTGTTAAGAGTGCCCCATTGAGCCTATGGACTAGGCCCAAAAATACAAAAAAGCCCATAAACGGCTCATGGATCTCGATCCACGTAATTCTTTCGTACCGCCAGAGGCAGCGGGCAACAATTTTTGTTTGATTTTCTTTTTCAATAATGGCATGTTAATGTTGCATATCATAGTCATTAATTTGCTTAGAATCGCACAACCATGTTCAATAAAAAAACCTTAATCATCTTCCTAATCTCGATAAAGATCATGCCCATTAGGTTTTTTTAATAAATAAATTTACAAAAAATGAGGCAAATTGTTATTTTTATTTTTTAGTCATTTTTGTAAATTTTATCAATTTTAACTTCAAAAACCACATCATTCCTAAAAGCACATTTTTAAAAAACATAGTTGTAAGACCTTTTAGCATTTTATCAATTTTCTTAACATTTTTTTTTGAAAAGTTCTTATCATACTCATTTCCTCTTCAAAACTAATACATTTTATTTTATTTTATTCACTAATATAAGTAAACGAGACAAATTTAGGTATACTTAACTTATGTTATAAGGTAGTAACTCTTTGACTATCAATAAGTGGCAAAAAAAAAAAAAAAAATCTAAGTCCTTTATGTTATATCGTTACGATCTAAGAGTAGAGTGTTAGGAATTAGTGGCTTTTCTATTTATTTATTTAATAAAATGGTGGTATCCGAGTTTGTGCTCGACTAATCCACCATGAGACATCCCCACCCGCCGTAAGACCAGGACCTAGAAAACTCAAGGGATGACCCCTTGGTGACTAGAACTCGCCATAAGAAATGAAATAAAATGATAATTATTCATTTTATGAAGTCTTTGTGCTTATAAATTATAAAATAAATATGGTATATATGGCCAAAAAGTCATATTGTGCAACTACTATAAAATCAATATTTCATAAAAATAATATATTACTTTTTTCACAATTCTAAATAATATCTTTTCTAATTTATATTACGAACATTTAAGGAATATTTTATCAGCAATAAAATCTAACCAACCCTGTTTTTAAAATTTTTCATTTTTCTCTTCAAATTGATCACATGAGTTGATTTTTTGTGCACCCTTAAAATTAAAATAAAATAAATAAAAATTATAAAATATCATCATCAATCAGAACTAACAAGATTTATGCAAATAAAAAGTAACAATTAAAACAAAAAAAAATAAAATTGTGAACTAAAATTATTCTAGATTCCATGCTTTTCCTAACATGCACTCTCTTGTTTCTCCACACCTTCCTTCCTTGTTCCTCCTTCCCTTCCCTCCTTGCTCCCACTTTATCCTCACTTCTTCTCCAATTAACGCACTCTTTTGGGCTTGAGCGTGTTATATTCTTTTTTTATTTGTTCACATGGATGGTGCTCCAAAGAGAATCTTGCAATTGTCAAGCACAAGACACGAGAGCCTCCCCCTCTCCACAGCCTGCATTAGTTGAAACCTGCCATTGACACTTGACT